>JAYXIM010050740.1:0-36375 GCA_037575425.1 Anastrepha fraterculus
AATCATGATTGACATCGACATTTTTGGCAGCTAATATAATTCTCTCGCTTAGCCAATCTTGATTTCGATAGTTTTGTGCAATATTTGGGAATACATTTTGCACTAATTGTACTCTCGATTCTGTTACGGTACAAAAATTAGTTGGAAGTGTGATCATGCCTGTATTCTTATCAATTGGCTTTCGTCCATTTCCAATTTGCAACAAATGTTCGGAAAATTCAGCAGCTTTTTGGCCTTTGGAGATGATCCAGCATGCTTGACTGAGCTTTGTGTGTGTTAGTGCAGTCGGGTGTCGTCGTGTCACACATACTTGTTGTCGGCTTTTGAATGATGAAAATCAAAAATTTTAGATATTAGCGTCAAGCACCTGACACGCACACATATAAAGTTCTTGTCAACAATGCTTGATCGTGTCCAAAGGCCATTTGGATCATTCTGTAACTGCACACGAACATTAGTAGTTAATGTGAGTTTTTGAACATATCTCCACAGAATAGAAGATTTAAGGCACGCTCTCAATTCATCAGCTGCTGCAGGAATATAATTAGTGCACCACCAAATATGTTTGTGTTATTTCGAAAATCTTTCAGTGTTCTATTTAAGGCTTCCAGTGATTTTTTATGAGCCATCGTACATTCATCCCATACAATAATTTTACATGTTTGTAAAACCTTTCCCATTCCAGAATTTTTAGAAATGTTGCAAGTTGGTTCTTCATTTACTTGCATATTTAATGGTAACTTTATTGCAGAATGTGCAGTGCAACCGCCGTCCAATAAAGTTGCCGCTATTCCAGATGATGCCAAAGCCAATGCAATATTATTCTGTGATCGAATGGTGGCCAAAATTAACGACAACAAAAACGTTTTTCCAGTCCCACCTGGTGCATCTGAGAACAATATTCCTCCTCTTTCATTTGCAACATTGTCTATAATTGTGTCATATGCCAGCCTTTGTTCTGTGTTTAATTTTGGTAGGTTTGTTGTTACAAATGTGTTCAGATCATTTCGATCATATTATTTTTCACGTCTTAATTCTGCATTGTATGCATCATGCATCGGACGATTTGGTGCGATCATACCTAACTCACTCAGAGTTTTATTTGCAATCATCAGGCAAAAGTCTTCGATTTTAATTAATGCCTCATTATATAATTCATCTGTATAATTCAAATTTGGATTTGCAGTAATGCGACGTACTTGATGTAGGATATCTTCTGTCATGCATTCTTGGTAAGTACTCCACAATTCTTTTGGGTTTGCTGGGAAACATGTAGCAATAATGATGGCAAATAGTGTTCTTATTTGGTGTGGAGAACTTGTTGCACATGCATCCATAAGAGTTGCATCCCACTGATTATCATTTTTAAGCAAATTCAATTCTTTGCATGCTTGCTGATAAGTACAACAAAGATGACCATTAACTCGTTTCAAACTTTCGAATGATCTTGGGCCGGGAATATCAACTAAGAGTAAACGTAAATAGAAACATTCCGCAAATTTTATCCGTACTTCAAATGACAGCGGATTTGTGAGATGAATAATCAAGTGGTGGATTATATTGAAATGCTGCACCATTCAAATTTACAGAATTGATATTTATTGGGCGATTTTGAGAACGTGACCTAGTACGATCTCTTTGTTGACTTAATCTATCAGCATGATTTTCCTTACTTTCCTTTTGTCTGTGATTTTGCACATTTCTATTGTGACGTGTATTACGTCCGATGTGCATGTCTTCTACCTCTTGGCATTTCTTTTACCGAATCAAAGTGGTCTTCTTTATGTCACTCTGAGCTCTTGTTTGCTACTTTTCTTGTTTTTAAACTGGAATTCAAATTAACATACTGTTAGCGCCATCTTTTAAAAATATAATTGAACTGTGAGCACGCGTTGAAATGAAAATAACACAGAACAGAAATGGGAAATGATCAGCAAAAATAATATATATTTTTGAAATTTTTCTTGAAAATATCTACGGAAAGTGTGAAAACAATCTCTTTTCTTAAATATCTTAAGTAAAAACTTCTTCAATCATCAACAGCTCCCATTTGCTACCCATATTGTACAAACACATCCTTAAGTTATCGGGGTCCACATATTGGCCGATATCGCGAGACCCTAGTCATGGAGCGGCATCAAAAATACTCTATAATATAGCAATCATCAGCAGCTTCCATTTGCTACCCATATTGTACAAACACGTCCTAGGGTTACCCGGGTCCACGTTTTGGCCTATTTCTCGAGACCCTGGTGTCCGATTCTTAAAACTTCTTAAACACAAACCTTCTCCACATGTGTCTCTTCAATGTGGCAAAGTTTGGTTAAAATTGGGTGAACCATTCTCCGTAAAGTTCATCACAACGCGAAAAACGGCTGAATTTTTATATATATAGATATACGTTTTGCAGCGAAATTGGGCAAGTTTTCCGCCTCTATACCTTGGTTATACCAAGTCAGAGCCTCTTTTAAATATATAGTATATAAAAAAACCCACACTGGTTCTAACAGCTTACCATAAAAAAAAAATATATATATATATATAATTGGCGCGTACACCCTTTTTGGGTGTTTGGCCGAGCTCCTCCTCCTATTTGTGGCGTGCGTCTTGATGTTGCTCCTCAAATTGAGGGACCTACAGTTTTAAGCCTACTCCGAACGACAGATATTTTTATGAGGGGCTTTTTTATGGCAGAAATACACTCGGAGGTTTGCCATTGCCTGTCAAGGGACGACCGCTATTAGAAAAAAACTTTTTCTTAATTCTGGTGTTTCACCGAGATTCGAACCTACGTTCTCTCTGTGAATTCCGAATGGTAGTCACGTACCAACTCATTCGACTACAGCGACCGCCATAAAAAAATAGTTAATTAAAAAATTCGGCAGGGATTCGCTATAGTGTCACATGGGCAATTTTAGGCAAACTATAAAGACAAAAATTCTATTCAAATTAGGTTTTGGTAAAAAATAAAATTTCAGTATACACAATATTCGCAACATTTCCATCTGAATCCGAAACTTATACTCTTTCTTTATTTGTTACACTGGTTAAAACTATATATAATTTGCCGTGTTTAGAACATTGAAACCTATTTGTCCTCGAGCTTTATTTATTTTCACTGCAACACATAATTTGACTGGGAACTGGAGTCCTTTATATAGAAATGGATGATTGGTAGGGATTATCGGAACTCTTAGAATGAAATGGTTTTCTGCAGCAGCGCCGTCAGTCAAAATTACACAGCCAATCAAATTCGTTCTAACAAGGAATAATAGAGAGAGAGGGAGAGATACTCAATTCGCCTTGCGTTTAATTATCTTGATCGGGATAATGTTGGCGGATTTAGATTACGTAGCATTGTTTAATATTTGAAATGATAATTTTAAAATTCTATTGGGTAACGTACTACCTCGATAGTGACACATATTTACCAACAGGTAGGTAGAAAGACCCCGTCTGCAGTATTCCATTCACCTTGATTAAGAATAATAGCATACAAGATCACTCCTTCCGAATTCGCTGTGACGTCAGATAAACGAACAAAAAGAAGAAAAAGTAATTGTTTGTGAAGAGTAAACAGAGAACGTAAATGAAACTTGTCAAAATCGCTAAAAATAAAGTAACTGCTTTTAATGGCTTCACTTTAGATACCCAATTCGTCTTGGGGCAAAACGTATCTATAGAAGGCGGTGTGATTAGTTGATTTCCTCTTCTTCCATTCCCCTTTAATTCGGAAATGTTAGTAAAACGGAAAGTTGTTGCTGTGCTGCTTTGTTAATCAAACGTGCAGCACATTGTTGTTGGTCTAGTGCCACCAATTTTAATGAATGTGCCTTGACTTTTTCTCATATTTCGACACATTTGGCACACAGCAAACGATACATACATACATACATATGTATGTAAACAAACAGCCTTAAAGTGTTAATTTTGTTTAAAAATTTTTGGTTATATTCCAAAATATATTGTTTTTGATGTAGCAGCAATAACTATAGTCATGCAGTAAATAATCGTTACACAAGTTGGTAACGAGGATGTGGCAACAAAATGATGCGGAAGCGCTAGTCGGATTCTGGAAGAATCACCACTTTAACCAACCAACCAACTAGCAGCAATAACTGATGATTTTTTAACCAATTTTTACATATTGTCACGTCCCTTATACAAGTTCCTTCAAATTAAGTAAAAACGGTAGTCACGCGCCATCCCGCTTGGTCACGGCAGCTATCACGGTAATGCCGATAATACTGTACTAAAAAAAACTCTCACATCTTTGAGAGTGATGACTATTTTGTATAGTGATGACTTAGAAGTAGATTTTGTGGAATTTCACTAAGTCTTTGGCATAAAATATGAAGTCCGAAGACAGGGTGAAATAGTTTTCACGTCCACTAAACTGTGCTGAAAAGATATACTGCCGAATAAGCTTCTATATAATTTATTATTTATCTACTCTTTCCATTACAATGAGAGATTAAAAGAAAACGTGTATAAGAATGGAAAACAATTTGTAGATAAATCTCTGCAAGTAGTTGCGGTTAAAACAACTTGGTCCATGATTTCCTTAAACTAATCTAAATCACTTTATGACTTTAGTTCAAATCATATTTTGGAGCAATTGCATAGAGTGGCTATAAACATTATTGAATGAAGCAAATAGCAGTTTGCAACCAAAACATCTTTTTATCTTAACATTTTCGGCGTGAAATAATTTTTAATTTTCTACTAATGGCATTGCGAGAAGAGGATTTTTTAGCAGTAGCTTTTTTTAAAACATAATTAAGTCATTAGAAAAAACAATTTTTTTAGACGAATCGGGGGAAGAAATTAGACACAAAAACAAAGGGAAAATATTTGGCGTTAATCAAGTGAGAGGGAATGTCACAAGAGCGGCTAAATGGGCAGCACATCTTTAAATCTATAGAGAATCAAAGTCCTACGGTGTAAAGAACGACTAAATGCTATTATTCGTTCCATTGTGATTTGGTTTTATTTGTTTTCATTCAACATTTTTTTTTGCCTCATTATTTATGCTTTTTAGAGAGAATTTGGAATGTTGAGGGATAATTCCAATTCTCTCCAATGGGACGAGTTAATGGAGGTAAAAAAAGGGTAAAATTTAAAGTTTAAAATAAGTGGGCTCAGAAATTCGGATAAAGCCTTTTAAGGTTGATAATTGACATCTGTTTCTAAAGCTATGAGGGATAATCTTGTGGAGGATGTTCCTTATGGACTACCACTATCACTTTTCGGTGAATGCTACCAATACAAAATGAAAACTTTTAGATCTTTAAAATTTAGTTTTATAATAAAAATGTCGAACACAATTCATTTCTTCTGAATGGTTCGCACAATGAATGGTTGGCATTTTTAAATGGGCTGAAAAATTTAATAAAGATGGATCATAACTTCGAATATATTATATTTAAAAAAAAAATGTTTCTTAACGCCGGATGATTAGTGGTAGACGGGAGAGGCCAAACTGCTAAGTGAGATTAGAGAGTCTAATGGACTCTATTGAAAGTATGCAAATTATTGTTTTTTAATCAGAAACTTGGAAAATGGGAGCAAAATATATACTTCCCAGCCACTATTAATTCATACCCCTACGATTTTACTATTTTTTTAATATAAATATATTTCATACCACAACAAAAATTATATCAAAATTATAATGTGCTACAAAATAATTAGTGGCAATAGTCTTTGCTAGCGTACGTTAAAATCGCAAAATCTTTGGAAAAGGGGGCATATAAATACATATGTAACTTGACTTATGCTTGTAGCGGCGTTTCTTTCAGTCTTTTATGGGAGCTTTGCCGAAAACAAAAGGCAACCGGGAAATTTACCTAAAATCATGCTGTACATATAATACAAGAATAGCTGTAGACTGTTATACAAAAATATTTGCTTCGAAGCAACCCTTCCAATTTTGTAGAGTTGGCGACAGCAGACATCATTCACAATTGAGAAGTTCAGAATCGGAAATGAAACATACGAACGTTGATTGCTAATCATCTGTTACCGGCCGAAGCCATGATTTTTGTGTGCATGTGTGTGTAGTAGTGCAACTGGTGCTGGGCCACTTGAATACCAAACGGTTGCCAAAAAGCAAATACAAAACACAACAAATACAACGTAAATTTTGGCTATTGCCTCTTTAATGCATCCATTGCCGGATTAATTTTCAATGAGAGATGTAGTTTAATTATGAAATTTAGCTATGAAAAAAAAAAAACTATAAACATACGCACAATTAAAACTGATGCATGTACATACATATAAAGTATATGCATATTCGTATATACATACATATATACATACATACATACATATGTTTGAAGGCAACTACATCCAAACAGTTATGAGTGTAAGCTGCTCTTGGCTAAAAGTTGTTTACGGTTTTTTATGTTTTGGCGTTCGTTCTCAACCACCTCGGCGGTTGTTTAACAATATCTAGAGAGAGAGATAGAGAACAATTGAGCGCGCACACTTTGAAGAGAAATTGGAAATAACATTTTATTTGGCCTTTACAAAGCGTGTGTTGGAGCATCGTCCAGTCTGTTTGAGTTGGATACCAGTAGTCATCGGATAGACTCGACGTGGAACGGTCGAACGTTGGTGTTTGTTAGTAATAGGGGGGAACGTGGCATCCACGACTGAAGTCACTATTTGTTCCTTCACTTTTTAATAAGTGTAAACATTTTCCTTGTGTTTGTATCAATAAAATATTTAAAGAATGAATTAAACCCAAGCAAATCAGTCTAAAAGCAACGGTACGCATTCGTTCATACTATATATTAGTAGATATGTGCGTGTTAAAAAACGTACGGTAGTATTCGTAGAAAAAAGCTAAGTGAATAAGAAAATCAAAGATATTTGTATGGTGGTGTTTCGGGTTCGGCCAACATAACGCGGATTTTATTATTGTTAACTGCGAAACTGAAAACGGGAAAGTAATGCAATAAAGTCAATTCTCTCAAAATATATAGAGTTAAAATATGGAAAATTGTAAGAAGTTGAATTGAAAAAAGCACAAGCAGAAGGAGAAGAAGAAAAAAGTGCGAAATTTGAGTGTGCATTTGTGTGTGTGTGTGTGTATAATATTTGTGCTTTAAATATATGTATGTATGTGGACGAGTATCTATGCGCATGTAAGTGTATGCGGAAAGTGAATAGAAGAAGAATTGTGAAAAACAGGTTTCTTAGTAGTGGCAGCGGTTGTAAGTAGAAGCAGCTAGGCAACATCAACCAAATCAACGAATTGAGAAGACGAAAAGTGGAACCAACAACAACAAAACCAAATAAAACAATAAAAACCTAGTAGAATTCGCTGCAGCAGCTGAGAAAAGAAATAGCAATCGTAATAATAAAAAATTTGAGGTGAGTCAAAGTTGAAAACCAAACGCCATACAACAATCACAAGGCACGCTTCATATAACGGATCAGGAAGGACGTGAGAGGGTTTCATAAAATGAAGGCAAGCTTAGTATAAGCTGAACGGGAATTTACCTTATAGATTTACTGCAATAATCTCACAATATGGTATATGTAGCTGTTGCTGCCTCTTTAATTTTCTGCAAAAATTGATGATCAGTAGACTCATTTTATTTCTTTCGGTCGCATAACGTATACATTCCAGTTATTACATGTTGTTGTTATTTGATTAAAAGGTTTGAAGTTCTTATACGAAAGAGTTCAATCATGTCTCTTTCTGAATTAGATCTCGACTATCAGCTGTGAAGTTTTAACGAGGAAAAATCAACATTTTGACTAGTTTCGACTATTATTCTTTCTTTTTATTGTCTATAAAAAACATGTAAATTATATGTATTTTAAAATTTTATACAAAAATTAGAAATATTCCACAAACTCTTTAACACAAGTCCAAGCGGTTTAAGTACGATTTAGAAGATGTTTTGGTATGCAGTTTTTATATTTTATATTATTAAGTGCATGTTTGAAGCTGCTAAAAAATCCCGTTGATTTTTTATAATTTTTCTTTCAACGGTGTTTCGCATAACAAATGCTCATCCAAGAAAAAAATTATAAGCAATAAAGATTGTTAAAACTAGTCCAAATCTGGATGAGCTGTCATTTGTCGCGGGCTGTACCTACATATGTACACTCGAACCCTTGAGAAAAAAAAAAGTAGGTGCTTTACAACATAAATAATTAGATTAATTAGAGAAACAAATTAGCTGCCATAGCTGAGTGGGTTTGTCTGCGATTAGCATTCGGTTGGTTCTAATAATAATTGCACCAGTGCAATTATCAGGCTTCTATTTAACTTTAGTCCATTGATAGAGTTTTTGAGAGATCGCGACAATTAACAGCCTGAGAAACAAGATCAAGACTTTAAAGCGGATGCCTCTTTTAACTCCTGTCGGGTTTGTCGATAAAAAGATATGCATAAGTATGTGGACTGGCATTATCGTAATGGAATAAGACAGAATTTCTGTTGAATAAGTCTGCTTTATTTTCATAAATTGTTGGTAACGGGTTCTAAAGTAGAGCATAATTAAATAGTCATATCTTAAATAACACACACTATCTTCCTTGGCATCTATTTATTTCTGCTGCACTGCTGCTTGAAAAGCTTCGCTGTTGTTTCCACTCGTTATAAAAATGACCCGCTTTCTTTCCTTTTCAACAGAATTTGGCTAAAAAACAAAATTCGCCTTTTTATATTTTATTTATTTTAATTTTAAATATACAGTGAAATTCCTTATAACCGGACACTCACCGTCGCAGTGTTTTTGTCCGGCTATGGGAGATGTCCGCTTATAAGGGATGAAGTCACAAAATATTATATATACCACACATATAAAATGTATTGTACATAGTTTATTTAAGAGATTTTTGGAAGTAAAGAATATTTGCATACTTTAGTATTGCATATAAATACATATATGTACATATATCGATTAAGTACATTGTACAAGTCTTTACATTTCAATACTAGTGTTTTAAAACTAAGCTTCTATACAAAGTTTAAAAATTTTGGATTATACCTTGATCAAGGGGTAGGCTAACTGCCGTTGTATTTGGTGGCAAGAAAATAATTTTTATGTTGGTTAAGTTTAATTCCTTTGGGTGAGAAGCCGCGTTATCTAAAAACAAGATAATTTTTCGATTCTGGGCTTTCAGTCTTCGATTGAACTGCTGCAGCCATTCACTCATTACTTCTCGAGTCATCCATGCTTTTTTATTAGACTTCCAATCCACTAGCAGTTTTGCGATTGAAACATGTTTAAAAGATCGAGGACGGGCTGCTTTACCTATAACCAAAAGCAGCTCCTTATCTCCAGCCATGTTAGCACAGAACAAAATTGTGAGTCTTTCCTTTGATAGTGTACCGCCCACGCATTTTTCGGATTTAAGAGCGAGGGTTTTGTCAGATAAGGCACGAAAAAAAAGCCCACTTTCGTCTACGTTCTAAATGTCTTGAGGCTTGTAACCGGTCAACAGAGATGGCAGTTTTGTCCTAAACTGTTCGACACCATCCTGGTTTACATCTGCAGCTTCACCAGATACGCATTTGAAAGCAACATTATTCCTTATTCGCCATTTGTTTAACCATCCATCAGAAGCATTGAAATTAGGTACACCCAGTTTGCTTGCAATTTCCATTGCCTTTGCTTTCAAAATGGGACCAAAAATCGGAATGTTTTGACTTCTAGCTTTAGCGAACCAATTAAAACACATCTTGTCTATTTCAGAGCCGCCTTCTTTAAGAAAGCTTCGCTTTTGATGAACATTAACTCCAGACTCCCATTTAGAACGAATTTTTTCTTTATTTTTATTGATTTCAGCAGCTAGTGTTTTGCCAATATTGAACCTTTCAAAGCAAACGAAACGTGTACCTACCATTAAATTTTTGGGCTCACTGTATTTTACCTTTTTGCAATTCCACGTACTGATAATTTATCTTTTTCGAAAACATTAATAATTTCCATTTTTTCTTTAATAGAAAGTACCTTCTTTTTCGGCGCCATATTATTACGAACTTTGAGCGCAACTACTCTTAATTTAAAACACAGGAGTGTTTATTAGGATGATATTTGTATGAAAAAATGAATGAAAAACCTGTGTACCCAAAATTTGTCCGGTTATTGGAGCTGTCCGGTTATAAGGACTGTCCGTAATGGGGAATTTCACTGTAAACACTTATATACATTTATTCACACAATATCAGATCAGTCCTGATCAGACATAATCCAAAAATTAAATTGGTCTGGATATCGGGACACCCGGGCATTGTCGGTAATGAACTAGCAGACCAAGCTGCCAAAGAAATACCTCGACTTCCACTCATTACCCCTAACAATGTCAATATAAAGGATATTAACCACTTCTTAAAAAGTACACGCCAGGTATAACATCAAAACCGCACGAACAGTTAATTAGTATGAACGAGTATACCAAAAGCAACATACAAACTGCTATTATTTAAAAAACGTTTAAAATTCACTTATAAGATTGGATCAAATAGAAATTTTAAGACCACGATTAGGTTCCACTAAGCTCACAAATATGCACCTTATAGGCCCGAAAACTTCCGCATTATGCCCCCTATACCAGACTAAATGCACGCTATCCCCTGAACATATTCTCGAATCTTATAAAGGGTGTTTTTTAAGAGCTATAGGAAACTTTTTCAAAAAACACACGTAAAATTCAGAAATATGTATGAATTTTGTATTTAAATCGATAGTACAGTCCATATAATTTAGTGTTGGAAGATTATTTCATGCAAATGTTGACCGCGACTGCCCTTCAAATGGTTCATCCGCTTAGTCCTTTGGCATACTCTTTCCAATGTTTCGCCCGGTATCTCACATGTAAATGCTTTAATGTTGTCTTCCAATGCGTTAATTGAAGCAGGCTTGTCTGAATAGACATGAGCTTTGACATGACCCAAAAAAAAATAATCTAAAGGCGTTATATCGCACGATCTGGGTGGCCAATTGATAGGTCCCGATTGTGAAATAAAAAGTTCACCGAACTTTCCTCTCAACAAGTGCATTATTACGCGTGCTGTGTGGCAAGTGGCACCGTCTTGCTGAAACCACATGTCAAGCTCTTGCATTTTGGGTAAAAAGAAGTTGGATATCATTTTACGGTAGCTCTCACCATTCACAGTTACGTTACGATTCGCAGCATCTTTGAAGAAGTACGGTACAATGATACCTCCAGCCCATAAACCGCACCAAACTGTGACCTTTTCTGGATACATTGGTAGCTCTTGCAATTCTTGTGGCTGATCTTCACTCCAAAATCGACAATTCTGCTTATTTACGTACCCATTGATCTAAAAATGAGCTTCGTCGCTGAACACAATTTTTCGATAAAAAAGTGGATGCTCGGCCAACTTAAACTTTCTTAACAGAACACGCATTTTTATAATAAAATTCAATGATTTGGAAGAGTTATTCGTTTGTAAGACGTTTCATGGTTAGTTTATAGACCAAACTGAAGATGTTTGACAGTGAAACAAAACACGAAACGTGCGTCAGCTGTTTAAATCAACTGTTTAAAAAGATAATAGCTAAAAAATCACCCTTTAGTAGCAGCATATCATATCGTATGCAGTATTGTCACTCCTAGTTAAGGACCATAAATATTACAATAATTAATTTTCCAAAGTTCAACTAAACAAATCACACGGGAAGGGAATTGCTGCATGCATAATTAGAATATGTTAGTGACCTCGTTACACAAATTATATTAAGCTACATTATTTTTATTAAAAATCTCATCTATAAAATTTATTTACCTCTAAACGAGCCACCCATTTTGTTTCCACATTCTCGCTACCAACTTGTTTAATGGCCATTTACAGCATGAATATATCCAGTTTTTGCGGTTTAATAACCTTATTAGACGTCTAAGTCAGGCAGTTGTTCGAGATTCTCGAGCAGTGGTTTGCCAAGGGTTGATATTCTCTCCTTCCATAAGGCAAGGACTTCACAGATGAAATGGGAAATCCTTCCTTTTTCTCTGGTTGTTAACAACTGTGTGGGGAATGCCTATTTTGCTTGCTTGTTTCCTAATAGACAGAAGCCACTTATCACCACTGTGAGTCTCCAGGCATCTCTTCGTTTCATATTTATAAGTATTGACGTTTGTCTGTGGTTGTAGGGGGGCCCTAACGTTCTGCTAACTTTGCATGTTACCTGGTCTCCCCATCTGCATTCTGCGATTTGTAGATATTTTAAGGAAATTGCATTACTGATTGCACCCAATGCTGCAAGACTGTTATTCACGACAGATCCCTCTTCTCCCAGCTCGCCGGTTTTTCGTTTCCTTCAATGTTTCGATGACCCGGGACGCACAGACTTTTCAATTCTAATTCTATGAGAATGTATACCATCTCTAACATCATAATCCACTTTTGAAGCATCTGTGTAGATTGAAGTGTCGAAGTGGTTTAGTAAAAGCCCTTTACTCCATTCGTCCCGAGATGGAAAGAGAGTAGCAAAGTTCCTATTGAATGTCACCGGTGGGATGATGTAATCAGTACTCACCGAGGTAAACTGAGTTTGTAGCAATAAAGAAGCTCTAGATGTACAATCTTTGCAAAGTTGCTGCCAGTGTACTACTATCACCTATGTTATGTTCTCCCATACTTTCTACGTTTATCCTCCGTGGTAGCAACCACCTTATCCTGAATGGCTAACAGGCTTCTGCTTCGCTACAGTAGTACCCTATGATCAAAAAGTACCGGGAATGTTTAATCTGAAGGAACCGCGCACGTGGGTACTGGTCCATATTTTTTTCTTATGCTGGTAGGACTGTAAACACATATCTGTCACTTTTGCACCATCGGACCATTAGTGTCTGCCTGGCCGGCCGGAAATATGGGCAAACAATTTTGGATTTTTCATGAAATTTGGATTTTGCCATCGCACCGATCCCAAATTATGCTGGATTATTTGACCAAACCATCAAACCAAGTAAATACCATCGGGCAAGCACCGTATTCACCCGATATGGCCCCGTGCGACTTCTTTTTGTTACCCAAGTTGAAGTTACACTTCGTGGAAGGAGATTTCAGTCGATAGAGGAGATCAAAGATAATGCCAAAAAAATGTTGTTTTAAAACATATTTTATCCTAAAAGGTAAAATAAAATATAAACAAGTTGAAAAGAACCAAAGATACTTTACTTAAAGACTTAACACCAAAATTTTCAACATTGAGTAAATCTCAAAATTGTTCCAGTATTTCTATCAAAAACTAAAGAAACTGAATGAATTGTTCTTCTCGATTCAAGAGGCAGAAGGCCAATTAGAAGTAGTAAGATCAGACAACCCCAAAGATCGAAGAGCAGAATACAGAAGCCATTATTGTACACTTACAAGCCTCTCTATGACAACCGCAAACTGAGTTTACAGTCTCAAAATAAATTCAACATATTCCAGTTTAAAGCGAACCAAACATGGGGTCGACATTAAACTGTAAGGCCCTCCATAAGCGCTCGACCAAACAACTAACAAAGGAGGTAAGTCCCAATATACAAAGGGTTGCTATATAAATATATTTCTGACCTAATGGTGGTTGAAAATGGTCTTATTGTTCTTCAAAAACATTTTTTCATTCATTTGAACCAATTTCCCAAGTACTCTGTACAGTCGTGTTTTCAGGGCGTTTTATAAATTGTGTGTGATTCAACGTGAATACATCTTTTCCAGGCGTCTGTAGACAACACCAATATGGCTCACACATAAAAACGCTCTGAGTGCGTTTATGTTAAAATGCGTCGAACTTTTCAATGAAAACTTGAAATGGCGTCTGACAACACTAAAAGGGTCCAAGGCTAGAAAAATAAAAAGTAGC
Source organism: Anastrepha fraterculus (assembly GCA_037575425.1). NCBI lineage: Eukaryota > Metazoa > Arthropoda > Insecta > Diptera > Tephritidae > Anastrepha > Anastrepha fraterculus. Next base: position 13,842 of record JAYXIM010050740.1, read on the forward strand.
CCTTGTATATATTCCTTTGTGCGCCCCTGGGTGGTTGATGGGAGACTGGAAGCTCCACACGTATTATTATTATTGTTACAAAAAACTATGTGAAATCCTTCACAAAACAGTCGACAACCTCCAAGGTAGCCATGAAATGGCTGAGTCATTTCACCTAATGATAGCATGGGTTCCTGGCCATTGCGACATTGAGGGCCGTAGAGCCGATGAACTGGCCAAAATCGGTAACAAATTGACTAATGAGTACATAGACAACGATATAGGTATACCCTTGCAAACATGTAGACTACGTATCCGCGAGGAAATTGTTAGAGTAGCGAACGAAAGATGGGGTAACGAAGCCACCTGCAAAATAGCCCGACAGATGTGGCCGACTCTCAATGCTAAACGCACAGGACTTCTACTAAGAAGATATAAGCATAGTCTTAACACACTGATTTCAGTTATTACGGAGCACTGCCTAATCGGTAGGCATGCCCAGAGAATGGGTGTGCAAACACATGACTTCTGCAGAAATTGTCTAGACGAGGAAGAGGAATAGACGATCCCGCACCTTCTGTGCCACTGTCCTGCTCTATCCAGACGTAGACTCGCTATTTTGGGCGGACACTCCTTCAACGAGTTAGAAGACCTCGGCTCTGTCGAAATTAAGGATCTTGCGAAATTTTTGTATAGCACACATTGGTTTAAGGAGGGATAGGGGCTAGTTCCCCACGCGGCATCACAATGGGCCATGAGCCTGAGTGTGTCCTACAATGGACAACCGCTTCAACCTAACCTAACCATAAGAGCTTTTGTGCATGTAGGTACATATGTTCGTGTGCCGCTTGGCAATGAGAAAAATGCACTTGATTTTTTTTTCATTTACAAAGTTCTCGCAATTTTTGTGCTGGTGTTGTCAAACATGTAATCATACATATATTCATAGATACATTTCTATTTAAATAGCAACTCACTTACCTTAGCGCGCGTATCATTTGGCCAGCAAACAACAGTGACTCCTAAAATTACCCTAACACATAGCTAATTACAAACTTAGCTTTGCACAATTGTTTGGAGCGTAAATTTGTTTGTTAGTATGCACGTGTGCCCGCCAATTTAACGCAAATGGCAATATTATGCGTTTCTATGTGTGCTCGGCTACCTTATTTGTTTAGTTAAAAAAGTCATAAAGAAAACATAACAACTTTACACAAACAAACAAAAAACAACTAAAATTGTAAAAGTGTTAGTGGTTCACCTTCACAGTCGCGGCCAACACTGCTGGTGCTGTTGCTGTGAAACCAGCAAGGCAGAAACGTCAACCGTTTCGCTATTATAATAATACCATTTGTTGTTGTTGTCGTGTTGTGATGTTTTTTGCTATTGCAAATATAACAAAAGTGTAGGCCGAGTGAGTAGCAGGGGAAACAGCGGCGTTAAAGTGGAATTAATACAGGAGCGCCAACAATAGTGATACACAAGAACAAAAACAAAAACAAAAGTAACCATAACCATAAGTAAAACAAACGCATTTGCCTAACATAGGAATTCAACACCGTCAAGTTGAAGTTAATGCAGAAGAAGAACAAGAAGCAAAAGAGGTAACACCACCAAAGCAGAAAGGGGAAATGAGAATGAGAAAAGAATCTGTTATTAAATGAAATTGATGCTGGTAATTACGGTTTCTGCTTGGTTGACGAACTGACGGACGGCTTAGTCTGTTCAAACAAATGATTATATATACACACATACATACCCATAAAGAATACATACCAACAGATAGACATAGGCATGAACACTCAATGATACGAGTATATACTAATACGCTTGCCAAGAGCTTGGCAATGGGTAGAAGATTTCTGGACCGTTTCTTTTTCCTATTTTTCAATTTATATTTGGATAACTAACTTACACGTACCTACTTGTTTGAAAACTAATCCAACAACGGCCAGCAAGCCATGCAAAGTCAGTTTGCCTTTCAACTTGATAGCTATATAAGTAAGTACGTATTATATGTATATGTAAGTACACATAGACGTTCTTCGGAATGTAACTGAAGCAAAAGGTGCTGAAAAGAGTAACTTACAAGTTTTTCTCTTGAAATACATTTTTTTTTTTTCAAAAACATTGGACTAATCGTAAGTGAGTGGGTGCATACACTTCCATTCGACTTTTCCATTTGTTCGAAGCTCACTTGCAAGTGATAGAATAGCGAAGACTTTTCGGCCATAAAAACCCTTCCTTTAAAGAACATATGTAGGTATGTCGATTTGAGACGGCATACAACTATAGGTGTACCCACCGAACACCGCAAATGCCCTATGCTCCAGATAGGAGTTATCATCATCTCCTCATGATGCAACAAATGATAGGAGAGCTAAAGTTTTTAAATAAAATTAGTTTTAAATTTATAAATATTGTTTGGGGAAAAATAAATCCATTATTTTCTGGGAAGATGGTTGTAGTGAACGATATCTCGTAAAGTATGTATCAAATAATTTAAAGTGTATGCTCGTTTTGGTTGCTGTTTTTTGTTGGTTCCATTTAGTATTGAGTTATGGGGTGTTAACAATGGAAGTCAACAAAGAGAAAATTCGGTACATTTTAAAGTTTTTCTTTTTCCACAATCTTTCACGCACGCAGCGATTCGGCGTGTATCTTCTAATCGCGTCCCAGGAAATGCCTCTTGCGGTTAGTGAACAGCAGGTTGTTGTTGATGGTCACCGAGGATAAGTGTGTGCCACATCTCCATATATTTTTATATAAAAAGAAGAATAATAGTAATATGGCGAAATTCATCTCCCATTTTGCGTTGGTTTATTGATTTTTCTATAAATAATCTGTCTGTCCCGACTAAAATTTCTATTATGCTCTTTACTCTTCTCATTAATTCAACTAATCCTATACTCTTACGAAAGCCCATGCGCTTTTCTTGAATGTAATGCCTCTATGCTATTGAAAAAATGTTATGTTAATTTGTAAGTATTTCTCTTCAAAGTGACCGCCTTCTTCCCACTGGCTCACCGAAAATCTTTCTCCTAGCAACTTCTTTCCATTCTGCGTGATGGTGGCCACCGTAACCGCATGCGTTAGTGCATGACTACCATTCGGTAGTGCTTGGGCGCGAAACCCGTTGTGATCACGAAACACCAAAATATTGTTTTCTAATAGCAGTTGCCCTCGGCATTTAATGAAAAATCTCGAAGTGTATTTCGGCACTGAAAAAGCTCCTCAAAACAAAATATAAACATCTGCCATTCGGATGCGACGTAGAATTGTAGGTCCCTCCATTTGTGGAACAACATCACGCAACGCAACCCATTGAAGGAAGAAGTTCTGCCAAATAACCAACAAAGGATGTTATACGTGCCAATTAAAGCGTTTTTCAGTAAGAGCGCTTCAACTTTTTTTTTTGAATAAAACACAAACGGTTTGACTTTTTTAACTAATTTTTTTTTTATTATCGAGTTTGAACATATACATTTAAGTATGAAATTCGATTTCTTTTGCATGACCACCGCGTGCACGTTTTACGAAGCCCAATCGTTGAACCCAATTTTCGACCACTCTTTTGCATAAATCGGCCGAAATCCCAGCAATTTCGCGTTCAATATTGGCTCTGAGCTCACAAATCGTCGCCGGCTTGTTACTGTAGACCAATGACTTCACATAACCCCAAAACGGGACGGCTTGTTAAATGGACCGTAAAATAGCCGTAATGCTCTTAAAGTAGCAGCAACAGAACGATTATTTTCATAAAAAATTTGCACAATTTGCAATCGTTGCTCAAGTGTGTAGCATTCCATGATGAAATGTATACTAATGAAGTTTACAAATGACAAGCGAAAAATAAAAAATATTGCGTCGTTCGCCCTCCCTATCGGAAAAAAGTTGAAGCGCACCTATTGAAAAACGCCTTATATGTATATAAAATATTATGTGAATCCCGTTAGTTTTAAAAGCATCCCGCGTAATCTGTGCATGATTGTTATCTGGCAGAAATAGCACTTCACGTGGCAATTTGCCCCATGTTTTCTATGCGACTGGTTCACGTGCCTGACCTAGGCAATCAGCGTAATATTGGCTGTTCATTGCTGTCCCTTACATACATAAATAGTCAAATAAGAGAATTCCATCGCTATCTCAATAAATGGTAGTCATAATATTCGAAACCAGCTTCAGCCCTTTGAATTTCTCTGGTTGCCTTTCTATATTCATTATCGACTCCTGCTTGAGCTCCGGATCATACTAACGAATCCAGATAACATTAACGGTCGTGTCAATCAAAAAAAATTAATTTTTTGTTTATTCTTTGCTAAATTGAATTCTTCGATGTGCTGGAATTTATTTTTCACCATTTTGGGATTTTTTCCTGTCAATACTGCCATGAGCCGACGAGTGCTGGCATCGTTTTCAAAGTATCTCTTTCCTGTTTAAATGACAGAGTCCAATTTTGTTTATTTCTTTTTTTCATTTTATATGGCTTTCAAAATCCTCAATTACCGATGGAATTTCTCAAAAAAAAAAAATTTTTCAGCGTATTTCTTTTTTCCGTTGGCATGGTCTTATTGCTTGTTCCAGGGAAATCTGTTAATGAGCTAAATAAAGAAAGATGTGTTGATTTACTCACAATGAGTTGCGCAATAAGTATTGTCAGTAACGAGATTAGAAGTAATCACTAAGTGCTTTGGATCATGGCGTGATTCGCTGCCCCTCGTTTGTATGCGCATATAAACCTTTTTGTGTGAATCCCTACAGATAACCTATGATAACCGTTGATGCTTTCTGCCACTTCAATAATTACTTGCAATATATTTTCACCTTTCCATTACTTCTTATTGTTTCGGCAACAGTTTCTACTTATGAACTTGCATTGTATGTGTCAACACTGCATTCATCCTTCATTTGCCGTTTTATTAATTAATAATTCAAATAAAGTTTTAGATGCGACAGAAAATCAATGAATGTTATTTAATATACCTTCTTTTTATATATAGTAAAACAATGTGTATGTATGTTTGTTTGCGCCGAGCAGTAGACTCCATCACATCCTCTCCCTCCAACTCTTCTATTCTTATAAGGCTTGCAATTTCTTTTCGCCACCTTTTGTCTACCAGATGCGACGAGAACAATAATGGAATAGGCAAGTGCTATAAGAAATCAGTAAAATTTATTACTTTCAAAGAATTTTATGAGCATTTTATAGTCGACTCCCCCATTACAGCAAACAAATTCGCCTACAACAATGTAAATGGCTGTTTTACGTTTAAGAGCGGCAGCAGTGGCAGCAGCACCAGTCGTCAGTATGCGAGGAGCCATTTTATATTCAGTGTTTAACTATGATAAAAAGGTTTAATAATGGTTGGGCAGCAAAAAAAGTGTCCATTGAGCGTTGGTATGCTACTAAAACACACTTATATACAAATACATACGTACATCCATACATACATACATATATACAAATACAGGAGCATGCCAGCGAGCCAGCGATGAGGGCAAAAAGTAGTGAAAAGCATACTGAATAATAATATTATTACTGCAATCCTTTACCTCTTGCCATTTTCCAAGCATAAAATAGTTTTTCTTTGCTTAATTTGTGTGTCTATAGACTGGTGCTAATAAATGAAGTTGTAAACATTTACATCGTTTGCACATTTTCATACATATATGAGTATACTCGCACTATAATAGCAAGTATGTATGTATGTGTATATGTTATTCTGCAGTAAAAATGTGCTAGCGAGCTACTATGTAATTCCGCACTAAACATTTCGTGACTATCTCCGAACTAGTGCAAACGAATAGAGAGTGACACAGTTCGTGCTAAGTTTTACGCTTACAGACCTGCATCTATACAACTCATGTTATGACTGTCAAAGTCGAAAAGTAAAGACATACACAGAATCATTCTTCTCGTATATGCTGGCAGATAGGTGATAGATTGACTAATTTGATGCAATTCGAGACGTGGTGAAGAATGATGAGATGTTTTGAATTTAAGATGGATAAGAACTTGTGTAATGTTATAAACTCGGCCGCCGTAGCCGAATAGATTTATTTGTGGCGAAACGCTTTGCAGGCATGAAACACCAAATGACAGAAAAGTTTTTCTAATAGCGGTCGTCGCTGGGCAAGCAATGTCAAACTTCCGAATAAATGTCTGCCGCGAAAAAGTTCCTTATAAAAACCAAGAGCTGTCACGGTCAAAATAACATATGATTAAAAAAACAGTTTATGGATCACCCTGTATATACATATGTACATATGAGTATACAAATGTATATAAGTTATTAAATTCATGCATACACAATCGTGCTAAAAAATAAGCTATACAAATAACTAAATTTTGATGCATAGTAAAAAATTTAAATACTAAAAATTTTCTAAGAATCAAACCGAGAACATCTTGCATATCACGCCAATAGCATAGCTCTTCGCCTATTGTGATCGCCATACCAACGCGAGCTAACTTATTGTTTTCATATGGTATTTTTCCATCGCCATGAGCTGAGTAAATGCCAGTTCATACGTGTTTCAAAGTATTGCATGGGCTGACTTAGCCACTTCGTAGGCTATCAGAAGTAGGCAGCTGGAATCATTAGGGGGCATAGGGCGTGAATCAGTACCGTCCTTTTACGTCCTGCGTTAGTTCCTTCGTTTGTTGCAAGGTATGTATGCACCACAAATACCAACATACACGTAATTCAAGTTAATATCATAACGTGTGAGCATAAATTAGATTTTTCGCATTTTTGTTATGTTATTTCTAGGTGTGCAAAAGAATTTTGCAGCTCTAGTTGCCCGTTGAATTATTGGCAGGAATTTCTTATAGCTATAAAAGTATTTTTAGTTTTTAATGAAAGCTTAGTCTCTATAAGCAAAATCGATTGAATAGATGAGCGTAGACTATTAATAGTATTATTCTATTCATCATTTCTTCATTTATTCTTTTAATTTTTTGTAGCTAGGATAACGAGTAATGAGTAGAAGGTTATTCATATGAAGTTACGTACAGTGAAGGTCTGATGCCTCAGTAACAAAGTAATAAAGATTTTCCTGGTTGCCACGAGACAATTTCAGATAATTATCAGGTACTGTGATGGTTCCTACAACTGTCATACAAAAAGTGACACCACAAACCAGTTATAAAACCAAATTCTCTAAGAGCTTATAACTTGCAAAAGACTATTTTTTTTTGCAACACAATGTAAAAACTGGTTTCGGGTATGATTAGTAATTTGTTTTGAAAGGACCAATAATGATTCGTGACTGTATTGATCGGCGGGAGACTTGCTGGTGTAGTTTTTTCAGATCATTGCCTTTTCATTTCACAAAGGGCGCCTGCCAATACGAAAAACAAATGGATACCTACAGTATGTAGAAGAAAAGGAAATTTTTTGTTTTCAGTTTAATCGAAAGAACAGTTAATAGGATGAGGAACACTGCGCTACCACTGCAAAAAAAAAGAAAAAATCATACGAGCCTTCTAAAGGACAACAGATACGATGGATCATGGATGGATGGATGGTCAACCGGCTCTCAACGATTTTGAAACAATGGGAGTGCATATGGCGAATTAAAAAGAGTCATGGGCAAAAACTATTTGAATGTTTTAAAATCGGTACAAGTTTCTGAGAATAAAGGAATATTTGTTATATGAGAAAAACTGGGAGTAAAAACTGGAAGTAAAGTGAACACTGCTAAATGAACCAGTAGTAAAAATTATACCTTAAATGATGGAATACTAATAGCAAATACCCACTAAAAGAGTGAAAAGCCGCTGTGACCATAGGTTTGCTAGTATAAGGTGGCACAAAATTAATCACCCTAACTATAATTTTGCAGTCACATCTGACATTTGTGAACTAGACAGCTACAGTATACAAACATACATGTAATGAAATACATAAAGGTCAAGTTAAAGATTTCCAACACTCAAAGTCATTTATTTTTATTTAGTAAAAAATTTACTCAAAAACAAAATGATTATTATTATATAGTATATTACCACGAATTATCACGTTTTAACAATTTTTCGTATTTAATTTTTTTTTATGTTTTTATAAGAGCATAGTTCATTCTACAACAAAAATATATCCCAAAATATTCACAAAATTCACAAAAAATTTACTAATTAAAAAAAAAAACATCAAAATTTCCAACTCTTATTCAGAATCTTTAGAAAAATTCCGGGTATGCGGATATACTATATATATTATATATATATCTATATAATTGATGCTGACACCATTGTAAGATGTTTGGGCGAGCTTCTACTCTTATTTGTGGTATATGCGTCTTGATGTTATTACATAAATGAAGCGACGTACAGTTTTGCGCCGTTTCCGAACGACAGATGGTGTTTTTATGAAGCTAGAAATAGGAGTTTGCTATTGCCTGCCGAGAGGTGACTGCTATTACGCCACACCTTTTCTATCATATTGTGCTTTATGCCCACTCTGACTTTCAAACACGGGCCCTGCCAAATGATTGTCTCACATCAACCCATTCAGCTGCGGCGGCCGCCCATATTTTTCATAACATGACAGAAAAATATTATGAGACCACAGGGAATAAATTTTTCTGTCATTATGTTGCTCTGTGTAATTTCTAGTGAACAGGAGGAAAAAGGTTCTCCAACCTTAAACATTTAAAAATTTTAAATTTGGTGAATATTATGAAAACTCTGGATATGTCATATATGTTTTTCTTGCAAGTACCGGATTACGCTGATCTTTAATTAAAGAACAAATGAAAAATTTGGGTTTTGAATCAAACAAATGGGGTTATCAGAAAATTCTGGCTGATAGTCTGGTCTAATAAATACAAATCTACGTAATCTTCCTATAAAACATCTCCTTTTAGTCAGTGGTTTCGGTAATACCCGGACGCTGCCTAATGATGATACACGGAAAGTTAATGGGCTTCATATTGTACAATTTTTGTCGAAAGCTATAAAAAGGGAAGGAAGTAGAGACTGTGAAAAGGTACCTTGTGTTGCACTGTTGCTTTGTTGCTTATACACCATCAACCTGGCGCAAAATTAATCGTCCAATTTTGTTTTTGAACAACTTTTTTATTAAATAAAAAATAATATAAAATATTTTGAGTGATGTATTATTACTTTGACCTTGACTTGCTTGTTTGTTTGTATACTGCAGCTATCTAGTTCACAAGTGTTAAATATGATTCACGTACGATGCCATTTGTCAAAATTATAAATCTTCCAAAAGGGTCCTTAATTTTGCCCCAGCTTGTACATGCAACGAATCTAAACTCGTCGGACAATCACAACATTTAATGTTTCATTAAGCGAACTAATCGGTGGAACTTTACAAAAGGGTAGAGAAAAAGGGGAAATAGAGTTAGCCCTAAAGTGGCAGTATAATGGGCCAGCTTGAGCTTAAGTGTGCTTTCATGTGGAACGCCAGGTACTTCAACCTAACCTAACCGAAAGCTGGAAAGCGAAATTTTCTGGCCGCGAATAATATAGGGCACATTATCCATAATATATTAGCTATAATATACATATTAGCCGTATGCTTATACTTAAATCTGCATGGGTATGCATAATTTCATGCATAAGTTATCACTATTTCCAAAAAAGTTCATTCTAACCAAATAATTAAGTATGAAATGAGGGCAGCGGCAAGCGGCCAGCTTAGGAAAGAAATCACGAATGCTCGTGTGTTCATGAGATCATCAGCTCTTTGTCTTCAACTTATTGGCTTCTTCTACCTTTTTAAAATTGAATTCTTAAAAAACGCTTTTAACGAATGTTTGCTCTTGTCCTATGTACATACATATGTATGTATATATGTACATATATTCCTCGATTGTAAAAATAATAAGTGGAAAATGAAGAAATGAACATACACCTATACATTTATGTATTTATACTTAAGTATGCTTTGGATGTATTTTTATGACTTCTTTTTTCTCATTTTATTTCTTCAATTCCATATCGGCTTTATGGAGTTGTCTTCTATTCATTGCGGACGCTTACTAAACTCGTGAAGTTATTGCAAAATAAACGCGAGTAGATACAATTTTTATTGCATAGGTATATGGTTATATATATATATTGTATATTGTGTATGTATATACATATATATAGATTACCAAGAATATGTGAAATTGAGTAAGTAGCAGAATTAATTATCAGCGGCAAAAAATCGTGTACTTTATTTAAACAAATTATATGTATGTGATTTGTACTTAACGGGTTTACGTAATAAAAAATTACATTTGAATGAATACACTCAAAAAAAAAGCCACGTAAATTCATCAAAATTCAAACAGTGTTTTTGACGATCATGCATGAGTGGCATATTATTTTTTTGCAAATAATAAAAAAAAAAAAATTACGTCTATCAAGTTAAAGCTACATTTTTCAAAACAAAAGGTAGAAGATGCAAAAATATTGCATACATAAATGAGTAAACGTAATGCGCCATAATAAATTCACAGCTAAAAAGCTGCACTTAATGACCTAATTATTATAAAATATCTATTGATTCTTCACCTCTCAGCCAACAGTCCCAAAAGGCGCTATTTATTTGACGTACAGATAATTTTTGTTTTCGTACTGTGCCAGGAAAAGCAGAAGTTCATTAAACACTATATTTAAAATGTTCTACGGAAAAAAATTACCAGCTGAATGTATATTTAGATGCATACCATCGTCCATCTCAATAGATGAAGGCAGAAAAAACTTTCTAATGTCTCAATCACTGCTTATAAATACGAAAGTGTGGCAAATTTCAACTACTTGAGTGTGTTAAATAAGCAACAACAACGATATAAGTGACTCCATCAATGAGAGACTGATGGGAGATAATCGTGCGTGATACGCTAGTATACTCGTACATAAAATTTCTCAGACCAAAATCTCTCTCTAGAAGATGTAAGCTCATAATATATCAATCGATGGCAAGTCCAGTACTTACATATGACGCTGAGATTTGGTCCAAAACTCTGGCAGAAGAAGAACGACTTTGGATTTTCGAGCGCGTTATCTTAAGAAAAATGTTTGGACACATACTAAAGGGTGGTTAAGTTTCAAGGGTCGGTGTTCATTTTAAATAAAATACAATTTGTTTACGAAATTATTGTCATTTCTCTTTATTATGATAATATTGGTATGGCTCAATTACGCATGAAACAAAATATCGGCCAAATGGCCGCCGCGGACTCGCAGCATACCTCCATCCGATGGTTCGATGACGCTGAGGCATAATTGAGGTTCTATGCCGTTAATGTGCCGAATTATCTCATCATTTAGCTCTTGTTGCTGGCATATCGACGTACACCTTTTCTTTCAAATAACCCCAAAGAAAGAAGTCCAACGGTGTCAAATCCCATGATTTTTCGCGCAAAAGAGCCATTGTTTCGTTAGCTTTGTGACAAGTCCTGTTGAAACCACATATCGTTCACATCCACATCTTCCAATTCGGGCTATAAAAGATGATAGATGATAGAAGATGATTTTCTTCACGAAGTGCGCGATATGCATTTTGATTTGAACACCCGTTTTCATAATAAGCCTGAATAGCTTTAACGCGTTGCTCGATTGTGTATCTTTCCATGGTTCAAAATGAATTAATCTGAAATTAGAAAATGTTAAGAAAAAGCAGAAAAAAACTTAAAGTTTAAGTGTGGTTCACATTAAACATCGGCCCTTAAAATTTAACCACCCTTTAGATGACAGTGGCGTGTACCGGACACTGCATACAGTCTACGGCACCCGAAGTGTAATCAACTTCAGACCGCTGACTGTCCAGAATATTGTTTACAAGCGCACGGAAGCATTTTGTCGAGAGTAAACGCGAAAAAAAAATCAGTAATGGATTTCAAATGTAATAGCGCGATTGCATTATATTTGGCTGGAAAAACACAACCAGCGATTGTTCGTGAACTCGAGCACCTTAAGGCATCTTTCTGGTCTAGAGACGTGAAAATTTAAGGCGTTGAAAATTGAAAAAAAAAACAATTGGTATCAATTGAAAATCGTTCGTATTCATTAAATCAATTCTTTATTTATAAAAAAATATATATTTTTCAATGACAATAATAAAAAAAATTGCTTCCCCTGACGTAACACATGTCACTGGCGTAACTGATTGGGCTGCTCAGGTACGTTCAAAAACAAAAAAAATCTGTCGACTATTCATTAGAAGATATGTCGCTATGGTGGGTAGCAGATTTACAAAGAAAAAAAATTCTAAATATTTTATCTGTTTATAGGAAAAACATAACAAAAAAAAAGGATTCTTTTCACGTACTCGCTCTGAAAAAAATAGAAAAATTGATTATAAAATTAGAATTCTGCTACTCAATAACATATTAAAAATTTAAATCAATCGGTTCCGTACTTTTTGAGAAATTACCAACGCCAACTCGGAAAAAATAGTTGCGAGAAAAACACGGTTCAAATTTCAAGTGCCTGGGCGTCGTACTCCAAACCGGTCTCGTTTTAAAGGACTGTAACGTCTAAACCACAACGAATTTCCATATAAAAATTTGCAAGTATATTTTTGAAAGTATAAACTACTAGCTTTAACCCGCGGCCCCGCTCGCGTAGGAGTAGTTTTGAGGAATTTAGGATATGTATATAAAAGAATTGCAAACAATAATTTCATAGAAAATATTTTTTTATTAATAACCATAATATTACAATACCCGGCACCCGTTGCTATGCCTCGTTGAATAAAATCAAAACAACCAATCAGAAAAATATCAAGCAAAATTATTTATATTAATTTTCTATCTCAAACCGGTTTTGAACTTTGCATTTGTGTCATAGTTGACCAGCTTATGGAGATTATGAAGTCTAGAGTGCCTCATACTGAATAATGATCTCAAAGTTAAGCCTTACAAGATTCAAAAGGCCCTTGATCTTATTACACCTAAGCAGCAACAAGTCAGAATTGAGAGAGCGAAGGAGTTGTTTTGATTGGCCTAAAGCGGTCAATTTCTAAACATTGTGCTTTCTGACAAGAAATGTTTTTCAAATTGAGCAATTCGTAAACTCCCAAAACGATAGGCCTAATTTTGCTGATCGTTCTTACGAGAATTTTAGTCATCGATTCTCCACCCGAAGGCAGCACCCGCCACAGGTAATGGTTTGGGCCGCTGTAACCGCAGATGTGCGTTCTCCAATCGTTTTCTTCGAGCCTGGCGTCAAGCTAAATGCGATATATTATCGGGAGAGTATTCTTGAATTTCCTCTGAAGCACGGGGCAGACAAAAATTTCGGTGGCAGACCATGGACGTTTCAACAGAACAAGGCACCGTCACACAAAGCTCAAGCGAACCAAGAATGGCTTAAAAAGAACGTTCCGAACTTCATAACGTCCACATAATGGTTCTTAAATTCAGCTTTCGATTCGTTTCTGGGCCATTTCAAGGCCATAGTAAAAGGTGGTCATATCGAGCAAAAGTAAAATGATTCTTAATTTGGTATTATTTTCACACATTTCTTAATTTGAACTGAATAAAAGTAATTTTCCAAACTAAATTTATGGCCTTTTTAATTGGTAAAAGAAATTGCGACCTTAGAAAAAAAGAATAGATTACAATGCAATCACCGCAAAATGCAAAGGCAGACCTAAGCGGAAATGGCTAAAAAACATCATCGAAGACCTGAAGAAGCTTAACCGATTTAAAAGGAACAAAATCGTTGAGGAAGCTAAAGCTCACCCCGAGCTATAATGCTGAGTGATGATGATGACCATTGTTAATCATTTATTGAGATATTATAATATCGTTTTCTTAACGGTGAAAAGCGAGATCCATATATCAAAAGGGCTGGAATAAGAGTTACAACATAAGGATCACAAATGGCTCATTAAATTTGTTAATTTTTTTACATGGTTTTAAATAGGAGGTCTAAGGTGCTCTGATACTCGAGAAGAAACAGTAAAATTGACATACCCCAGAAGAAATGGGTTTAAAACACAGTGAGCAGTTTAAGAATATATTTTATTCCTAGTATTTTTAGAAGGTTATTTTAGGTGGTTATTTTAGGTGGACGAGCTTATAGCCGTAGCTGAATGGGTTGGTACGTGACTACCATTCCGGTTTGAATACCCGGGCATGAGACACCAAACGACAGGAAAAGTTTTCCTAATAGCGATAGGCATGCTTTTTTAGTAACATGTGGATAATTGAATTCTTTTGACCATCGCCTTATAAGTGCAAGATCATTTCTAGCTTTATTACAAATGACATTAATATGAAGATTATAAGTCAATAAAAAAAAAGGTATACAAGGGGTTGCAAATCCTCTAATTTCACGAGCAATCCATCTCACAGGGGGTATGCATAGCTAGCATACCTGTGCACAAAGTCTATGTGCGCAGATACTCAGATAATGCCGGGGAAATATAGGCCAGTCATACTCTAACCAGTTTCGAGTGCACCATTATTGAGCCCAGAACCCTAATTGCCGTTTAGCTATCGGATATAGATAGTTACTACCTTGATAATTATTACACTCACCCCTTGATGGGATGTGAGTGCAGAATGTCCCGTTCTGACCAAGCGAGGATGTACATTGATCAGTGGAGGATGAACTGAAAGTTTCTGGCGATACATGAATGCCGAGCCTCTTGATCTTATTGTAGCACGTGCAGTGGACATTCTAGCAGCGATACCCATGTATACCACATTTTACATTGCGTTAGGTATTACAGCCCTACTGATTCCAATAAACGATAAAGCTGCATTGTACTATATACAAGTAGTTAGAGATATTCAGTTTTCCCTCTGAAATTTCCTTGCAATTATTTTTAGATTTCTACACCGTCTTTTAAAGGGTTTGTTTTATATTTGTATGCAGTGTATCTAAAGAAAAGCAATGCATTTCGTATGTGACTTGTGATGTAATAATTTTTGCTTGACGGCGATTCGCCGGGGGTTTTGTTGCCAGTCTAAAACGGCAACAGTCCCTTGTTTTCAGGAGAAAATGGGAAGCTGGTAAGAATGCCGGCAGCCAACTGAGCTAAATTTACCATACATGGAATTCACGCACATCATTATACAAATTCTAACATAAGCCAGCAGACTATTAAATAGCCATATTATCTTTCATAAATTACCCTAATTGGCGAGGAGTTAAGTTATCCAACAATGAAATGAAACTTTCGGAAACTTTTCATATTAGGTGCTTAGTAGAACTAATTAACTTGCATACTCGCACTTCGAAGCGCATACACTCACCGCCATTACGACTGGCTGTTGTATGGTCAGAGTAATGCAAAACAAAACAAAAAACAAAAACAAAACAAAATAGAAATATAAAAGTAAAAAAAAATTATAATACTAAGTAGAAAAATGCATAAGTATAAGTAATAACTGTCACATTGCAACAATTAATTCATTACAGCCAACTATACTTGCCAAGCCTTAGCCAACCAACTACCACTTCATGGGTACTATGTACTTCAATTCAATGGCAGAAAAATAGTTACGTATACACATACATGCATCCACATGCACATACATATATGCATCCACATACAGAACGAGTGTGTGCTCCTATCTATAATGAATCTAAGTACGATTGTATGTTGTTGGTTAGCCACTCGTGAAGCGTAGATAGATGCGTAATTCCCGTATAATTGAGTACAAGAATAACCAAACGTATCCAACGGATACACAATTCCGCACAAAAACAGCTCGCAGCCACAAAAGCATACACGTACAAGTACAAATAAGCATAGAATCGCAGAGTTGATGTGCTGCTACTTCTGCTGCTGGTGTTGCTGCTGCCGATGCTGGAGCAGAAATTGGCATTAGCGGGACGTTGAGTACGTACGTAACACTAGAATAGTATGGTGGCGCAGCTGATATAGAGAAACTTACCTCACAAGTTTGCATCTAACAATCAAAACAAAAAACCATCACCAAATCGCCGTGCCAACCAAACAGCTAACAAAACGAACAACTAAGCAAGCAGTTAGATGGTCTGTCAGTCAGACAATCGTATGTGCATAAGTATATCTATGTATATAGATAGTCTGACAGACAGATAAAACCCGCAATAATACGTTAGGCAAAAGGACCAAAAACGAGCCAAACACGAACATCCAGCAGGAATGCCAGAAGATGGCTTCGAAAAGCCATATCCCATAGAACTACTAATAAGTGCATACATACATATATGTGTACGTACGCTTAGAATTTTGTGTATGTACATTTGTATGCATCTGAAGGTGTCTCTAGGTGTAACTATGTTGTATATTCATTCGCGTAGAATGAACGAAATACGCGCACACACAAAATAAATAACTAGAAAAAATCAAAAACCGCTAGAAGAAGAAGAAGAAGAAGAAGAAGAAGAGAAGGAAGAATAAGAAACCAACTCACCAACGACTCCCAAACACATAACAATGAAAAAAAGTACAACAAAAGCAATAGACAAAAAAATATATTATCCAACCTGTGAGTGCATCTCAATAAAAACGCTAACTACTTCGCTATGTATCCGCTGTTTTCTCAGCTGGAGCACGACTTTTGGAGCATCGAACATGGAGCGTAAAGCCAAAAAGAGCGCGAACGCAGTATTGTACACGCGAAAGCATGCGCAGTATCATATTGGTTACGCGATGCATACTTACACACATATACACATACGAGTATAATGCATAGATTCCAAATATTTAGTTAGATTGGTTTGGTGGGTTGGACGGTTGATTTTAAGGTTGTTGAGCGAGTTGGTGGTTGCTGTAAAGTTAAAACTACATACGTACTAGGCATGTGAATCCCAAAATCCCGTTATGACGGTGTTTTTAAAGTTCCTGAAATCCCGAGATTATCATCTATTAATCCCGGGATATCGAAAAAATTTTATATATATATCGAAATGAAAAAGGTAAACACTGATTTATTATAAAATCTATTAATATAATAAATAAGAACTTTGCAATTTCCTAGAAACTTGTTTTAATTTGAAGAAAGTGAATGAAATAAGCAACGGCGAACGTTTTTTATTTTCTAATGAATCCTTAACGTATCCATATATGGGATGAAGCACGATTTTGTAAAATGTCCTCTTTGACTTCACCAAAAAAAAACTTTAAATCTTGCGATTTACAAAATCTATTTCGAAGATTTCTTAACAAACGGATCAAACATTTCGCTTGGATATGGCGTGCAATTAACGTCTTTAACAGATTTCATTTAAAAGGTTTACTACTTTCATTATAAATATTAAAAAACATTTTGTAGTCAGAGTCATTTCGTGAAGAATATATAAATGAAGGTGATCATAGCGTCACTAATGTAAATGTAAACGAAACAGAAAGTTTTAAAGAAAAGTTACATAACTTATTAAATCAATATATACATAAATAATTTTTAACGATTTATGACGATTTTTTGAGTCCAGCCGAGAAATGTTGGGGCCGAAAGAAGTTTGTCAGCAGCATGTTTGTAAGCAGAACAGATTCAGGCCAAGATTATAATACTTTACTTTAAAAGCTTTGCAACTAATTCGGATCAACTACTAGACTTGATTCCCATAATTTAAGCAGAGTAGGGGAATTTTCGATGGCAGCTCTGCCGATAAGGACACTTAATATCTATTGTAAATGAAAAATAACCCAACTTTTAAACAGAAGAACAAGGAAAACTGTAAACAATGCCAGTTTGCACTAACACTTTCGAAATTACATTAATTGTTTTGATATTTCGGATCAGTTTGAGTAATAGAAATTTACGATTTTTTTTTGTTAATAGTTGTTTTTTAGTATCAGCGCAGCTAATACCCATATTTGTTGCATGTGGCCCATATTTTACTGACAAAACTATCCAATTAACAAATCAGCTGCTTACTAATCCGCGTAACAACCGTCTGTCACGATACAATTTTAATCAGCTTTACTCCGACATCTGTCAATGCTATTACGTACACATTGTAAATGCAATAATAATAATTATATATATTATATATATATATATTTGGCGCGTACACCCTTTTTGGGTGTTTGGCCGAGCTCCTCCTCCTATTTGTGGTGTGCGTCTTGATGTTGTTCCACAAATGGAGAAACCTATAGTTTCAAGCCGATCCGAACGGCATATATTTTTATGAGGAGCTTTTTCATGGCAGAAATACACTCGGAGGTTTGCCATTGACTGCCGAGGGGCGACCGCTATTAGAAAAATGTTTTTCTTAATTTTGGTGTTTCGCCGAGATTCGAACCTACGTTCTCTCTGTGAATTCCGAATAGTAGTCACGTATCAAGTATCTAGCATATGCATTATTTTTTTTAATGTATGCGTTCTTGAATCACATGGTTTTCTAATATAATTCAACAAATTTATTACTTTAAGATTTAACCATAAATATATGATTTTTAAGCTCAGTTTGTTTAAATTTTAAATGATTTTATTTCATGTTATGCTAAAATGCTTCACGATATTGCATTTTTACTCATATTAAAAAAGTTATATTTCATGGTGAATATCCCGAAATCCCTGGCTCAAAATTTTGCTCTAATATTGGCATCCCTAATACATACTCGTTCACTTACTCACGCGTTGGCAGGCAGTGTAGCAAAAGTTGGGAGTTCATGGTAACTATGCTTCACTTTGTTGGAGCCATTCATTTGGAGATTTGCCGAGTTTTAAGTTGATTAAGAAAGCATTGCGAAGGCTGATGATTAATTTTATATGTATGTATGTATTTATATTACCATTATAGTACTTCTGTGCACATATATACATACATTTTAAGCATATGAAAGTGTGTGCAAATATGTACGTAGGTTTACTCAGAAAGTCTTTCACATTCACATATACGAGGGTTATTTTATATTTCTGGTGTAAGATTGAAAAAATTAACATTGAGGGTTGAAAACTATGTATATTTAATTGTTTCTCAAAATATTCCCCAATTTTCACTTTTCCGGAGCATCTTATTATTATTGATGCTCGACATATGAGTGCTAATGCCCCAAGATGCGTCATAGCATAGCATCGAAATTTTTTGGCACAAAATCTAATTTGGACGACATTCTAAGAATGTAAATTCATTATACTAGTTTTTATGGTGCTAAAGGACCGTGCTTGCGCATCGTGTAATGATTTTAGTTTATCATGAAAAATTGTGAAAAATAACCAAACGAAAATGTTCACTGTTTAATTTCATTCTTTTCTCGAGATGAATTTTTAAAGCCACTGTAAACAACACAGCCACTGGAACAACATCAAGACGCCATCACAAATAGGAGGAGGAGCTCGGCCAAACACCCAAAAAGGGTGTACGCGCCAATTATATTATATATACATACATATATATAAACAACACTAATATGGCTCACACATGAAAACATTCTGCGCACGTTTTTGGTAAAATATGTCCAACTCCCCGATGGAAACGTCAGATGGCGTCTGACAATACTAGAAGTGGCTAAGATTGCGAATATAAATAGCAATCGTTGTACAACTCCTCTTGGGAAAAAAGCGATTTTTTACAAAAAGAAACAACAAATGTTTAATTTGATGGCAATATAATGGGGGAGGAGGAGTTATTTCACTTGTGCAAATCGTTAATTTGCGAACGGAGTAAGCAATCATCACCAGCTTTTCGCTGTTTTTTAAAGCATTTGGTGTGTTTTACTAAACCATATACCAAGTTTAAAAGTTTATTTGAAACTTAATTTCTGACCTCAGCTCTTGAAATGCATACAAAGATGAGGCAAGAACCAGATTTATTTGCATTCAAATGTCTTACTTACTTCAGAATAGGCGCCTTCGATTCACCACTTCTCTGCTCGTTATGTTTGGGCCCTGCTCGCTTGACGAAAAATTTGCATGTGAAGGCAACGCATCGGTTCTATGCAAAGAAACGACAGATGACAATATATTTTACGAAGAGATTTCTAATTCAGGGTGGGAGAAAAACTCTCATCTCATTATAAAGAACGACATGAAAGACCAGGAAGTACTGCGATATCTTCAACAGACTCATATAAAATCACTTCCTTCTCTAAAATGGGAAAAATGGCTAATGGAAGCAACGCTCAGGTAATAAAGCAAATCTAATCTGTGGAAAGTGTGATTGCCAATGAGGAAATATACGATTTTTTGATTATCATATTTAATAGTGAAGATTAAACCTTAAATTTTTAAACGTTCTAAATTTGTTCTATGTGCATGTTACCTTTAAGAGAAGAGTAAAAAAATGTGGATGATCGTTTTATTTTATATATTTCTTACAATATAATTGGAAAACTATTATTTTTTAACTTAGTATTATAAATAAATACCTTAAAAAGGGTTTATTTAGAAAATGAACGAGGAACGGAACATTTCACTATCTCTAATTTGATAAAACACTTATTTTGAACGGTTAACAGATTTTTACAAATAGTACAACTTTTTATGATGCATCTTTATAGCTTCATCCCAAACCGATATTTCGCGATACCTCAAAAACTACAACACACAAAACAAAAAAAAAAAAAATATATGGAATTTAAGGCTCAGCGACCGATTACTTAGAAATTATGTGGTTCTTGGGTTTGAACCTATGTCTTTGCACGTTATACAGCCTTGCTGAAACGGCATATAGTTATTCCATCTAAACTTTGGGTTTCATTGAGCACCGCTTGAAATTGAAATGCATAAGTGATGGCCTTCTAGAAAAGTAATTGTGTTAAAAAATTTACGAAAAACGAAACGTTTATTTAGGGGTAGTGGAGTCAAAAATACCCTACCAGCCGCCACATAGTGATAGTGAAATTTGAAATGCATTACTAGTTACTAAATGCTTAGTGGTGGTGAAAATTTTGATTTCGTGTACTATGTTCAACAATGCCAAGCTGTGAGGCACTTAAGGCCAAGAGATAGGATTTCAAGCATCGTTTTTTTACTCTTAAGGTGAGTTTCTAGTCAAAATCGACAAAAAAAAAACGTATTTTTTGTATTGCTTTATTTTCAGCCCTATGGTTTTAAAAATGTGTAGGCAAAAGGATATTTCCGTATCTAATTGATTTTACGAGTTATAGCATATAGACGAGAGAGCGCGTCGGCCGAAAAACAGGTAGAAGCGTGCGCTCGGAGCCGCTTCGTCGGACTTTAAACGCGTTTTTCTCGAAATACCTTAGTTTTTCCGCTTCAACGACTACACCAATTTCGACGTTTGGCGACTCAAATTAAAGCTTATTCAATTTAGGAGCCTTCAGGAAGCTCTTTTGTGAAAAAAAAATTTAAGTATTGTTTTTTACAACGTTAGAACAAATAAAAAGGGGCAAAAAAGGTGTTTTTTTAAAGGGTCCCCATTTTTTTTAAGGGTTTTTTAAAAATTGGAAATTCATAAGGCCCCCAAATTTCAACTACTTTAAGATTTTTTTTGTTTTTTTCGTTTCAGATCACTTGGCAGGGCTGTAGAGTGCCCCGCGCACACTGTCCACCGCCGCGCACGACCGTCGTCAGTGAGGGCTGTAGCTGCCATTTTGTATGATACTATTTTTACTCGAAAAATTTTTGTTAACTTTTATAAAGGCATTTTGGGGCCTTTGGACTAGAACTTCCTCTTAAGCTATGTAGAGGTATAGATTTTTTATAATCTTTTGTCTGCAAATGATAATTTTGCTGATAAGGAGCTGTTACGCAATTACAATGAAGTTGTGCTAATGTCTTCTGCGAACTGAAACAGTAACGTAACATTTTTATGTGAGCTGATTTGTTGAAATGTCGTCTATGCTTTTACTCATTTTAATCAGCTTCATTCAGACTATTTTGTTGGCATAACACTTTTTGAATACGGTTGACTGAAACGTATCATGCAACATGGAAAGTAATTTAATGAAATCGAAAAATAAAGAATGCTAGACCGGTGAAAAAAACACAAAGAGAGATCACTTGTGAAATTACTAGATCACAGTGTGTTGCTAAAAACTTGTTGAGGCTAGGCCGTGAAAACATTACCAAAAATAAGGGCATAATTTGCCTCTTCAAAATTTCTGCGATCACTGGGCTATATCCGAAATTTGGGCTATATTTCTGAGAGTATATTTTACAATAATTGCGCAATATATCGATGAATAAATAATTATGTCATTGTTATGTTGGCGGCTGCCGTATCCGAATGGGTTCGTACAAGAGTGCATGAAACACTAAATTATAGAACACGTTTTTTTAATAGCAGTCTCTCTTCGGCAGGTAATGCAAACCTCCGAAGATATTTCTGCCATGGAAACGCTTCTCTCAAAATAAAAAAATTAAAATTAAATTTAGAACTTCAATTATAAATACATATTTGTAATGAGTCTATTCACAGTGTATTTATATTATTATTCTGCGCGAGAAAGGGAATACATGTTTCTACCGTCAGAAAAAATTTATTTTCGAAAGTCCACACGATTTTAAAGCCACTAAAACTTGCACTATATTATACAAAAATAAAATTAGTTTTAACCCTGCCTAATCGAAATTTGTCTAAAAATTCAGATTAAGACTTTGAAATTTTTATGAAATTTTTTTCAGTTTAACTTTAATTTGTACAAAGTTTGGAACTGGAATTTATTTGGTTTCAGTCGTTGTG
>JAYXIM010050741.1:0-13723 GCA_037575425.1 Anastrepha fraterculus
TATGCGGTAAAGGGTGAAGAACGAATCACTTTAACATTTTGCTCAGATATAACTGATTGCCCAAGTATGAGGTTACCTTGTGATACATTTTTTTTAAGCTTAGCAGCACTAAGAGTCATTTTCAGTTAAGGTTTTCTCCAAAAATGGCGGTCCGACCAAGATCAGCAGCAAATAGTTACTCACTGTGAATGAACCAGCTTCCCTTAGAAAACGTGTCTATTTTCTGACTGCCGAAAGCGATAATCTTGTTTATTAGAATTATCCGCAGGAGCGAAAATAAGTTCCATCTGAAAATATGATTTTTTATATAAAAATGCTTACATTTATCAAGGTATTCTACCATCCAATAAGCAAACCGAAAAACCTTCGAATACTTCTGTGCGTTTGTAGACATTTAAACGATCAATTTTAGCTCTCAAAGTCAAAAATATCGATGGTTCATAGAGGCCTAGTAAACATTATAAAGATTTTTTTAAAACCAACTAAAATAAACTAAAACTATTTGTGCTTCTAATGCTTCTTTAGGTCTTTGAAATAATTGAATCATCTCTCAAACTCTTCAGTTACAGATTTTTCGCTCCTTGAGTCTAACTTTAAATTATTTTAAATGAATTGGTTTTTTAGTACGTAACTCCGTTAAGTTTGTAGTTTTTCGTGTCATGTAAGACATTGTGGATTTAAAAATAATAATTTTAAGTAACGAACAAAAAAGTAATAAATATATTTTCCACTACCTGCGATTTTCTTTAGGTGCCTACTACAGTAGTAGCTACAAGAGCTTTCGATTTACTTCGCACATTCTCGACCTGCCCGGGCGTATGAGCAACGAGTACCTGCACACTTGGGCGGCGATGCTCGTTACTCGAAAGTTTTTGAACTATACTTGCTTTCATTATTTTGATTTTTTTATCAGCCCATTTTAAGTTTTACTAATTATTCAAACATAGTGCTAACAAAAAAATTTACACTCTTTATTTAGCTGCTCAAACTGTTCAAAAGCTCTAAAAATTCCGAACAAACATTCGAGTAGTTGAGCAATGCATGAGTTCCGTGTGAGTATGCAGAGATGTGATGTTGGAGGAAGAAGAATTTTTCTACCAACCACAAGTCAATATTTAGGGCAAAAACTAACTCTGACCGCCAAAATAGATGAATGTTCAATTTCCGTTAGGCGTTTTGTTCATTTGCAGTGCACACAGACGTTGGATTTTTATTATGTTATTATTTAAAAGTTCAGCTTATTTTACTTACCCTTTACGCTTTCGGACACGCTGCAAGTAAGGCTGAGTAAAATATGGGCATGTAAGTATAAACAATAAAAAAACACAAAAATAATGGAGCTACGAAAGAAATTTAAGGGTGTCTGTGACTCCAACTGACCACAAAGACTTCATAGCACCACAAAGAATTATCATTTGAATTTCCCATTGCGTATTGGCTGGAATGCCACTTTGGATTGATCCAGTTGAAGCACTTCAAACTGGCAGAGCGCATTGCGAAGGATTAAGGCAAGCGCACAGGCAAGAAAAAGCGTACCAAAGAGTGTTGGAAAGAGGGAAAAGTGCAAAAAATGTGCAGTGTTGTTGGCAGCAAGCGCGCAAAAATAGGGGAATGTAGTGCTGGTAGTAGTGAAAATCCTACAGCCATTTGAGTTGGCGATTGAGAATGCGATGTGGGTTTGGCATGTACAGCTGGCGCTGGTATGTGGCGAACTTCTAAAGTTGAAGGCACACTGAATGGCGCTAGCAACTGGCACTGGCGTTGCTGTTAGCTAAGGCGTTGTCCTATTCCCGCAGATGCCACAATGAATCATGTCAAGGGCAGTTGGTGGGAAATCCGTTTACTGCTTGTATTTACTATTATTATTCAAATCCTGCCAAAGCAACAGACTGTCGAGCTGATATATGGCACGTAAACCAACTCAATGCACACCTACACATTTTTATATAGTATAGTAATTTCCGTTAACCCAGTCATCTTAAAAAAATACAAAAACAAAAAAAAAACGATACCACGGCTCTTGTATGCTGAGGCTGAGTCTTAGTTTTTTGCACGAACGATTTTGCTGTCACACCACAATCATCCATGCTTGTCATTGCTGTTTTCCACTACCAGCGGCACAGTTTGCGGAATTTTAGCAATTCAATGCGATTGTAGAGGTTCAGCGGCTCAGCGACTCAGCAGCTCTGCATTAGTAATATTATGGTGCAACAGCGCACTGGAGAATTCAGTGATTTAGCCGCTCCTATTGTCGACAATCGCGAATAATCGCTGACAGCAAATGTTATTCAAATCCTTCTGTGTATGACTTCCTTATGCATGTATATGTGTGTATATGCAATTTGACTGACTCGAGTGACTAAAGCAAAGAGCAGTAATTCAAATTCATTAGATATTTAGGCAGTTATCCTGTCAGTTACATGGGTAGGGATTTCTTAGAATTGATTTTGTTTTATTTGAAGTATTTTATGCAAAAGGAAATAAAATTGAGGAGTTTTAACTATTTCACAAAACTATTCCTATTGTAAGCACAAACATACATATTTATTTATACTATAAATGGAAGAAAATGCCTTCGAGACAGTATTAGTTTTTTTACATGTTTTTTCTTAGTTCTTCCAAGCTTAGGGGCAGAGTGTTGCCACCTATTTGCAATTCAAGAAGAGTTTTTCTATTAATAAATAGGTATAAATATGATGGCCTAGTTAAAAAAGCATAGACTTATGACCACTTTAACCAAAAATAATTTTTTTTGCTTGCGTTACCACCTAATTTCTATTGCAAAAATAAGAACTTATAAAATAGTTCAATAAAATATTAAAATGCAGGTGTCAGACAAAAAAAAAATTAAAATCTTCGCTTTCAAAAAAAAAAATTTTGAATGGCGTTGCCACTTATTTTTTTTTTTTTTTTTTGGAAAAAATAGAAAGTAATTAGAAATCTAAATCACATGTTGCAATGTGAGAAACAAATAAAATTTGCTTGAATTGTATATTTTTCAGCGGCGTTGCCACATAACTTTCATGGAAAAGTAGGAATATATTAAAATCTGAACTAAATATTGAAATATTGCTGCTCTTGAATAAAAAAGTAACTTTGAGTAGCGTTGATACTTTGTTTTTGGAAAAATGGAGATTCACAACAACACTGAAGTTACTAAAGGGTTTTCCAATATGAGGTGTTATTTTAATATTCAAAGAAAAGCGCTATTTTTTAATATAAATGATAGGATGTTTATTTCATTATAAAGAGGAGAGTATGCCGTTAATAGTGAACTATAACTCGAGGCAAATGACCACCACGGCCACATTTACAGAGCAATATCCTTTTCATGAAATTTTCCATAAACGATTTGCAAAGTGGCTGCCCTATGGCCTCGATAACTTCACGAATTCCATCTTTGAGGCTTGGGCTGTTCGCGTAGACCTTCTCTTTCACGTGGCCCCAAAGAAAAAAGTCAAAAGGTGTTAAATCACAAGATCTCGGTGGCTAATTGTGATTCCCTATTCGAGAGATAACACAGTCCGGAAACTTTTCCTGTAAAAGATCAAGGGTTTCGTAGCTTGTGTGGCACGTAGCGCCGTTTTGTTGAAAATAAATGTTGCCCAGATCAATACCATCGAATTCCGGCCATGAAAAATCGTTAATCATCTCCCGATAGCGCAATCCTATTCAAAATAACACCTGTTATTGGAAAACCCTTTATTAGAATGTGAGCATCAATCGAATCTGCCTGAGAGGTACAAATAAATTACAAAACTAATTTAAATAAACACATATTGAAATGGAAGCAAACGCTGTTTTCTTAACTTAACTTAGCAGAAACATTTTTCTTGAACAGCCCTGCCACCTAATTTTTTTTTTAAAAGAGCTTCAGCCTGCAAATATTTTCGACTGGCATTGCCACCTGTGTAATGGAAATATAAAAATTAATTACAAAACTGAATAAGATATTACAGTATTTGAGTTCGAAGGAAAGTTAAAAAAAAAATATTTTTGAGTAGCGTTGCCACTCAATTTTCGTTTCGGGAAAATGAAAATGAATAACAACATTGAGAGTGTGAATATTGTATGTAACTTGTTTAACAAAGCTTAAATATATTTTTGAATGGCGTTGCCACAAAATTTGTAATAGAAAAACTGAAATTTATGTAAGGATGAGAACCAGTTACGAAAAGCATTTTTAAAAATAAATTAAAAAAAAAAAATATTTTCGAGAGGCCCTGCCACCTATTTTGTATTGTAAAATTTTAAATTAATTACAACACTAAGTTACATATAAATGCAGGTATCAAACCAAAGCGGTTTAAGAGAGCCTCAGTCTGCAAATATTTTCAACTGGTATTGCCATCTGTTAAATGAAAAAATTAAAATTGATTTGAAGGCAGAATTATATAGATATTAAAATCTGTGGGCTCGATAAGAAGCTAAAAAATATATATTTTTGAATAGCGTTGCCACATAATTTTTAATGGAGAAATGGAAATTGATTACTAAATTTAAGTAAGTATGAAGGAAAATTTTAATAAAAAAAAATGCAATAATAAATTAGGTATTAGAATGAGTTATGGCACGCAAGGTGTTAAGCAAAGCTTTTATCGAAAGAAGTTTTCGACAGGTATTCCTAACTGTTTATTTACTTAACTGTTTAATGGAAAAGTTACAGATCATTACAAAACTGAATTAGATATTAAAATGTGGATATGTGACGAGAAGGAAAAAAAAACAGATACTGAAAGCGTTGCCACCTAATTTCATTTTGGACATATATGAATTAATTACACTAAAGGGAGGTAGGTATTAAATGAAATTTTTTTACATAAAGAAGCTTAACCTCAAAAAATTTTTTAATGGCGTTGCCATAATTTTACTGGAAAAATAAACATTGAATACTAAATGAATTGAGTAAAAGAATACGGAGTTACTAAAAACGGCTTTTAACTACGCAAATGAAAAAAATGTTGAGGAGAGTTGCCACCTATTTTTTTTTTTGAAAAATCAGAAATTAATTACAACACTAAAGTACGTATTCGAATGTGGGCACAAAACAAATAAACATTTTGTAAGACGTTGCACTCTTAATTTTTCTGGGAAAACATAAATTAGTTTTAACACTAAATGACATAAATATAGGTCATCAGGTGATAAATAATGCTTTAATTGAAATTATATGTAAATGGGTTTTAATGCGAAAATATAATAAAACTGAATAAAAAAATCAAAATCAAAATCAAATAATCTAAAAATGTTTTTTAGGGGGTTAGAGGTAGTCAGAATTTTCAACAAATAGGATTTTTTTACATTTTCTTCAAGTATAATATCATAAAAGTATTGTGGGAAATTCGAAGTGAATCCAACAAATACTTTTCGAGTTATTCAACAATTAACAAAGGGCGCTCGGGCGCTCCGGAGCTCGATAGCAAAACTGTTAAACGTTTTTTTCAAAACTATGTTTTTCGAACTGTTGATAACTGTGACTTAAAACCGCTTGATAGATTTCAATAAAATTTATACTGTTTTTGAAAACATTAAAAACACGTGCCTGATCGAAGGATTTTTTTTTAAATTTCGATTTTTTTTTTAACAATTAATTGTCGGTTTTTTTCTCGATCTGAAAAATATTTTCTGAGGTCGCCATATTGCTAATTTTGAAAAAAAGGTTCGATCGGGTACAAGAGTATCTATTAATAAAACTAATTCCTCTTGTCCGATTGGTTTTTAGATGAATCTCCAAGGACTTGTGATGATCACCAGAAGGGCCTTCTGGAGAAACGGGCTCCACATAAACAGTGATAACTTTTACAATTATTAATTTTTTTTTGAAATTTTGTTAAAGTCATGATGTATTAATGCTATGTTTTCATTTTTGTAAAATAAAGCAATTGACTAGGAAAAAAAATTATTGAAAATCATAATTTTTTCAGGTCTCTGACTACCCTAACCCTTTAATGGCAATACCACTTAAGTTCTAATGAAAAATATTACTGAACTAAAAATTAGAATACGAGTATCAATCATATGTGCAAAAGTAAAAAGAAAACGGCAATTAAAATAATATGTTTGCCCATTTCATGAACGATGAATTTCTTCAACCTTTTAAACCTAAACTCAATATCCACCAGTTGATTTAGAGTATGCACCTTAAAAGGTATCGCCATACACCGAAGCCGGTTTCAGCACAGTGGGAGATATTAGCAGAGAATGTGTAAAATGCAGTGCTAAATTGAATTCCACCGAATTACGAAACAAACAAAGAATCCTCTGAATATGACACCAAGTCAAAGTATCGTCGCACACATGCCTTCCTAATTCCAAATAGAAATTGTTGTTGTGTCAGCAGTGTGAACGAATTTAATTGGCGCAATACAAACGAATTTGCAAAAAAACAGATATATGTATGTAGCTACCAGCTCTAAAGGAATCCCTTCACAGGCAACACATAAACACATGCACGCATACATATGTATGTACATGAGTGAGAGTACATGAACAAAAAGCTTTTCGCACATACACACACACACCTAGTTTACCAGGAGCATGTGGTGAAAAGACAAGCCGTTTCCTTGTAGCCAACGGGTGTCCAAATACAATGAATAAATGCACGGGCGACTATGTACAAACACACATACATTGCCATACGTATAACGAGCGTGAATGCACGACAAATAATACGACTGGACACAAACAAGCCACGCTGGACAATACGTAGAATAAGCCATGCATCAGAGCATAATGAGTGCGTATGTGTGCGTGTTTTGTATGGGAGTTATACGATAGTAGTAGTGTTTACAAGATAGTCCAACTAAGGTGGCAGTAGCAGCACAATACTCGAGCAATGAATACTAGGCAGAGAGCTCAGCTGGCAGATGGCTCAGAATGTAGGTGTAAATGTGTACTGGAGTGTTAGTCTACAATCTCGTTCGATAGTGCATTTCATTTGTTGGTTCATGTAGCCTTTTATACACCTGTGGTTCTTTAATTTCATTTGTTTCTATTGTCCAGCCATATGAAAGGCAGTGCCAGGTATCAACGTAAAAGAAAATCAAAATTTACAGCTTATTTTTGCTAAATGTATGCAAGATTAACAGGGGACAGGCTATTCTTTAATAATGCCACTCAGAGGCCATAAATATTGAAGAAGACAATTTTAAACCTACCACTGTTTCATGTTTAGCCATTCACATCAGCTTTAAAGGAGTGAATATCCAACAAATAGAAGCACTGAATAAAAATCCAACAACTCCACTGGCTAGGTTGTATTATAAGAATAGATACAAATGGTGCAACCCTTAAAGTATTATTCATTTACTTTTGTTTATTTCTTCCAATTAAAAATTAGCCAACAAAAACAAATTGTCTTAGAGACTAATATAGATACTTTAAAAAATAATATAAAAATAGTCTTAATCCGTAAAAAAATATATAATAACAAAACAAACTAAATAAAATTATTTATAGGCATACTTAAAAAGTTTACTGAAAGAGTGTTTGGTTTTTTTTTTGCAGATGAGTAGGTTTAAAACGTCTAATGCATAATCAAAGTTGCAGTCACAGCAATAGTATGTCGGGAGACTGAAAACTCCCTCTGATATGAACCGTCGCCCACCCTGGAACCACTTTCGCATTACTTCAGAGTGGTGTTCCATCCTCCTCATCCTCACAAGGGCTATGCGTGTGTGCCAGAAACCAGGCCTGGGTTTTTTATCGAGGGGATTTTTTCCGCGAAACCACTGATAATTTCCCATGTTTCTTCGCTGCTTCGCCTCTTGTCGATCACATTTTCAGTGGTTATGTGACCGACTGAATCCTCCAGCGCCTGGCGTTCTTGTTCCCAACGCATGCAATGTAAAATGATGTGTTCAGCGCTATTTTCGGCTGGATCACCATACATGCATATGGAGTGTTCGCACTCCCTAATGGAAGGTAGAAGAAGCAAAGCCATTCCCAATAGATTTGCAAATAGTACATATTAAATTCGATCAGAGCTCTCATGATGGGTGCAATCTTTGCATACAAAGTTCGTATAATGCCAGTGTAGAAAAATATCTAAATTACAAAGCGCTCTAAATGGGGTATTAAGATAGACTCGCTCCAGGAGAGATGGATTCGCTCCGGCTGGTTGATGTTTTCATGAGAACAAAGGCTAACATCATTGCCATTCAATAGATGCGATGGACGCGGCAAGGCAGGAAAAACATAGAACCTTGCAACGTCTACTACAATTGCCCTATATAGGAGCACAAATTCGTTATTGGATTTATAGTGGGAAAGAAATTTCGTCGCCAAGTGTTGCCGTTCACTCCGGTGGACAAGCGTTTCGCAATAATCCGCATCAAAGCGATATTTTCAACCATCTCTCTCATTTGTGCCCTCGCTCCGATGGAAGAGAATGACAATGTGATCAAAGATTCCTTCTATAAGTGCGTGGAGCCTTCCTATGAGCGCAGCCCCCGCCATGGCATAAAAATCGTGCTTGGTGACTTCAATGCCAGGGTGGCCAAGGAGGAAATTGTTGGTCCTACAGTTGGAAAATTCAGCCTGCACAATGAAACATCCGATAGCGGACAGAGGCTAATTGACCTTACTGGGGCTCGAAGCACAGTAGTCTGCAGCACCAAATTCCAGCATAAGAAGATACGTCAAGCTGGCTGCCTCCTGGTCGAAAAACGTGAAACCAGATCGATCAGGTTGTGATAGACGGAAGACACGCTTCTAGTGTTTCAGATGTACGTACGATCCGTGGGCCCAATATCGACTCGGATCATCACCTTATTGCAGCCAATATATGCACAAGTACGTGCAGCAAAAAAGCGTACATCTAACTACGCAAAGAATGTTCGACATCGAAAAGCTGCAATCATTACAGACATCCAGAAGATTTGCCACTCGACTCTGGCCCCTGCTCTCAGAGAGTACTGCCCAACAAACCGGCATGCACGAGCAATGGAGGAACGTTTCTCGCTCTCTACGTACCCGTCGCCGAAGAAAAATTTGGACTTCAGCGAACCAGAAAAAACAATTGGTATAGGACCAGGATGCAATCGGGCGCAACGCGAGCCATGTGGGATCGCTATCGGGAGCTGAAAAAGAAAGAAAGAGGTATTATCAGAAAGAAGAAACGAAAGGCCGAAATACTTGAGTGCGAGGAGCTTGAGGGGCTGGCCAATGGAAAACGCCCGAAAATTTTACCACAAATTTCGGCGGCTTACAGAAGGCTTCAAGACCGAAGCGTTTTCCTGTAAGAACAAAGACGACGGAAAGGCTGGCAGAAATACACTCGGAGGTTTGCCATTGCCTGCCGAGGGGCGATCGCTATTAGAAAAAACTCTTTATTCATTTAGTTGTTTCATGGAGATTCGAACGTACATTTTCCGAATGGTAGTCCCGCATCAACCCGTTTGGCTACGGTGACCACCAAATATTATAACAAGATACATTTTTTAAATAGGATGGATCTGCTGGTTGTTGTTATGGTCGAAGCATTTCGGAAAATAGTAGCCCTATTTGATTCCTATTCAGTTGAATGGCGAGCGTAAAAAAGTGCATGGTGATGTTTTTTTAATATTTATAAACCAAACTTCCCATAAATTTTGAAAAATGCAACAAATTTCCATCTAAATTTATAATTTTCTAATCTGACTTGTCGTCGTTTATATAATCCAACGGCAGACCAAGTAAACGAACTGGGAGGACCAAAGAGAAGATAGATAGAGGAGATAGTTTAAATAACATATACAAATTCAACAGATTTCTACTAAAATTTTAAAATTCTTAATTTGAACTTTTAGATAATTTTTGGCTCTTGAAATTTTATTAACACAAGATTTTAAATCGAGACGATTATTAAAAATGTTTTTTTCTTACTCACGTTTGTGGCATTTTATTCCATATGAAAAATTGCTTTGTGAAAGAAAATGCATGAAAAGACGTTTTGCTGGAAATAATAACAAAAATTAACGCCAATATTTATGAATTGCACTTGTTGTATGAAAAACAAAGCATGAGCCGCCAGCAAAAGCAAAAAATCAACAAAAAAAGTAAATATATATCAAAAGTTACTAAAAAAAAAGACGTAATGAAACAAGAAACATGGTTTTCAGCATTTTTATGCCATCTATGACGTTAACATGGATTACAAATGGATAGACAATAAAGCCAGCTATTATTGGGACAATTTTTCATTAGGACAAATATAATATGAATTAATGCCCTTTGAAAAATTACTCCTAGAAAATCCTGGAAATTTCCGAATACATTATTATGAAAAAAATATCTATGTTAATATCTTGCTTATATGCAGTAATAAATACCTCAACTTCGTTCTTATACTCGTAAAAATGTCAGAAAAAAAATCAGTTGAACTCTGCTCTTATGAAATTAAGTATACGCCATGGCTACCTCTGCTTGCGTTACTCCTATGGAATTTTAAAGTTTTTAAAAATTTAATTGAAGAAGAAATGAAAAACTGAGTATGCAGTATTATTTCTTGACGCTAATTTCTCCTGAATTAAAAAAAATTGCATTTTGTTGCACGTTGTTTTTGTTGTTTCTAAATTTTTCTCATCATAGAAGATGGAAAATTAATGGAATATCGAACATCAATACTTTCATTTATAGAACAACATCAAGACGTACACCAAAATTAGAAAGAGTAGCTCGACCAAACACCTAATAAAGGGTGTAGGCGCCAATTATATATATTTGAGAAAATAAAGCAACGTACTACAATCCTCAAGTGAATGGTAAAAATAGACTAATATTTCCCAAAATAATAAATTAATTTAAAATAAACAATGCGAATTTCATAAATACCCATATTTATTCCTCAACCTAAGCGGGCTGACCCAAATCCATCAGCTGTCCGACTGACACCAAGAAAACTTCACAATCGCTCCCGACCTATGCCAATTTCTTTAAGCTCACTACCCAAAAAGGCACACAATTTCACATATACACATACGAGTGCACACATGCGACTGTATGCATGCGTACCCACACCTATTTGTTGGCCAATGTATTGGTGTCTACGCTTATCAGCGAGATTTTCGACAGCTACGCTTATCACTTGTTGGCTACCACGTGTCGCCAGTTCAACAATAACGAAAATTTCGGCAACGGTGTTGGAAAAACAAAACAAATAACAAAAACAACAGACGCTCACCTACCCAAGCGCCGCAGCGCTTACGCTCTCTGTTACTCTCTATTTAACTAAAACTGTTATACGCGCACTTAAAGCGCGTGCGTCAAGAGTGTTTCATTTCCATAACGTTCCATGATTATAATACGCGCCAAATTCATTCATAAAATTGTTTGCTACTATCAGCCCAGGCTAACAGTATGAAATGGGCTAACAAGCCGAAAGGGCCCTAAGATATGCGCGCGACTGCGGACTTGTGTAAACGTATTTGTGCGTGTATGTGTGTATGGTGCGTTGATTTGCGAAACGAAATAGTTGTAGAAGCTTGTTAGCCCGAGCAGCTATCGCTTTGACATTGCGGCGAACAGTCTACGGTTATCCTTTCGGCGGTGCAGTACGTAAGCGCGGATTTCGCGTTCTGGTTCGAAGTTGCGCGTTTCGCTGGCGAACAAAAGTTGTTCTATTGAGCAGACAAATTTCAATCAAATATAAATAAAAAAAAACAAAAGTTTTATAAAGTTGAGCGCAAAATTTTACGGGCCAAGTTCAAGTGTGGCAGAAAAAATAATAATTTTCGTGCAACTCAACTGTAGCTGAAATACTTGTTGTTGTACCAAGTGCGGCTTGAGTAAATTTCGGTGCGGTAGGCTTTTTTTGTTTTTTAAAACCCAACTGCCAACAACTTTTGTGAAATTTTGTTCTCGCTGTCGTGTGTTTTTGCTGCATGAACAGCGTCAAGTGGCCGTTCAATAGCAGAGGGGTATTGCGTAGAGGGGCATTGAATTGATGAAATTGTAATAATAGTGCGTGTATATTAGTGTATCGTATATGCTCACACACACACACACTTACATGAGCATGCCGATAATTGAGCATACAAACAAACCAATGTGAAAAGTTACAACTCATAAGCGCGGAAGTTCGTCGGTTCGTTGGTGTGGCCTGCCAAGCACTTTGTAAGTTCAACTCAACTGAGGATACAACTTCACCAGTCCGCCAATTCACAACTAGTTTTCGCTATTTGAGCTAATAGTTTACCAACTTTCACGTCCACATACGTGCACACGCACACACACTCGCATACATACCAACATAAGTATAGAGTTGTTTGGCAAAGCCTTTGCATATTTGTGCTGTACGATTGCGAGTACCTGTGATAGTTTGTGCGTGCTGCTGTTGTGGTAAATAACCAACACTCGACTGGCATTGTGCAAACAAAAGAGTTTCAATCAACTACACACCAACTCCCAGGGGCACGAAGCGATTGTGGGTTAAGGTCTAGAAGCTTGGCTTTTGTGCGACGCCAGCCATTCCTCCACAGTAAATAGCAAAAGTAATATTTACAGCAGGTGCTTTGTGAAAAAGAAAGTGTTAATGTGTGAAAAGTAATAATAAAAGTAAAATATTTCAAAATTATAGAGAAGAAAAAGTAGTCTGTGTATCTGTTTATGTGTGGCCATGATACTTCTGGGAGTTCATAGGTCATAGAGAGCGCTGCAAAAAGTTTGTGCGGTATTTGATATACTCATACATTTACATACCCCCTTATATCTGGGTAAACTGGTAAAACTTCTCCAAATAGCTGCAGGCATATTGAACAGCATCGTCGCAAAGGAATGTCCTGAAAGGTAAGAGGCTTTAGTAAATATTGTGGAAATGTATTTTGTTAAGAGGGAAATTTCTATACATTTTTATACATACACTGCGTTAAAAAAACTATAACTGAGGAACTTATTGATGAGTTTGCACAATTTATGTTTTTTCGCATTTAACTTTCATAACTTTTTTATGAAAATATGACTCATTTTACTACGAAAGCCATGTAAACCCAATGTTTCAAACATTTAATAGAAATTTTAAATTTATTTTCGGGCATGCAGAAAATTTCAAGCTGTTCAAAAATCACGCTGATTTTTTAGACTTTTCTTCAGCTGACGTTGTGGGGTGTTTTCTTCCATATAAAAAAAGTTCGTTCATTATTAATGAAATTCTTAAGAACTGGGGGGCATTTTCGTTGTGCTGATCAACATATTCTGCTACACTTGGTTGTTAAATATGGCCCCGCTTATGCTCCGCTAACCAACTAAAACTTTCTTCTTTCTGCTCTAGCAGGTCATTCGATGTTTGGATGCTTGAAACAAATATGAAATTATGTTTCCTTGACTTTTTCAAATAAATAAAAAGTAAAATAAAAAATAAAATAAACAAATATTTTGGAGTCTACTCATTGCTTTCAACTGTATCTAGCATAAGTTGCATCGCCCATAGGACAAATGAAAGAAGAGCTTGAAGCTAAAAAATTCTAGGGAAGAGCGCATAGCCTACTTTTCACCAGTATTGACGGATTTGCAAAAATTTTTGCTACCATCTTCTTAGCACATCTAAAATTTCTCATTTTAGTACAGTACAAGGTGGCGCAAAATTAATCATCTAATTCTGTTTTTGAATAACTGTTTTATTAAATAAAAAATTATTGCTAGTGATGGAAATCTTTAGTTTGGCCAATATGATTAACGTACGATGCCTTTTGCAAAAATTCTAAATCTTCCGATAAGGTGATTAATTTTGTGCCACCTGGCACATACG
>JAYXIM010050749.1:0-13269 GCA_037575425.1 Anastrepha fraterculus
CCTATCTCTCAGAGGTTACTAACGAATGGGAAGCCGATATTTAGGACCAAGTATTTACATTTAAGTGTACGTTTTTTTAAAACTTATGAACTATTACTGCATCATCTGTGGAAGTTACCTTCGTTAATGCGACAAAAGTGGTCAAGTGTGCACGCCAAAAGCTTCTCGATTCGATTTTGATAAAATATGGCGAAGATGCTTTATTATCTAGTAGCATAGAAATTATTGAGTGGTTGCCAATTTATAGCTTTTCAAAATAATTTTTTTACACAGTCTTTTTCGTTGAAATGTTAATAAAAAAATCGCCGGTCTAAGAGAAAATAAAATATGTAAAACAAGATTTTTCTGTCCTTTCGCTAGAAAATAAAAGGTAATTTCGAATGTTTTTTTTTTTTTTTGATAATGAAACTAAAAATTTTCTTGTTTTCTAGCTTTCATCACATTCCGATAATTTATATTTGTTTTTTATGCTTAAATTAAAGCTTGGAATGTTTTACTTTTTCTTTCTCCCAACTTTTTATAGGAGAAACGAAATTGATTGAATATTGATGCAGTACATTCTTTTCCTCTACAACGCGGTGCAATCCATCAACTTACAGTTGAGAAAAAAAAAATCAAACATTATCAACATTTGATAATGAAAACATTTTTTTTTCTAAATTAAAATTAATTAATTAAAAATTTAAAGATAAAAAAATGTACCGAATTTTTTTTTAAATTTGCTTATTTATTTAAAGTTTACAAACTAAAAATTTAAGTATTAAATTTTTGTTTTGTTTTAAAGTTAATAAATTAAAAATTTACACATAAAATAAATTCTTCGAATTTCTATTTTTTTTATTTATTATTTATTTAAATTTTAAAAATTATTTAATTAAAAAAATTGGTTATCAAAAAATATTTTGAATTTTCTTCTTAATTTTTTTATTTATTTAAAATTTAAAAAGTAATTCATTAAAAGTTTAATATTACAAATTAAAAATTTCACCTAACAATTTTCTTTTTTGTAATTTATTTTATTTATTTAAAATAATTTTTTGAGTTTCCGTTTAGAAATTTGTATTTAAAATTTAAAAATTAATTAAAATAAAACTTGAATATTACGAAATTAAGAAGTTCCAAAAATATGTTTACCAAAAAATATTACGAATTTTTCTTTCAATTTTTCTTTATTTATTTAAACTTAAAAATAAATTAATTAAAAATTTGAAAATAAATTAAAAAATATTTCGAAGTTGTTTTTACTTTGTTTTATATATTTAAAATTTAAAAAGTTTAAAAAATTTAGTTATCAAAAAATATTTTGAATTGCCTTTTTATTTTGTTCTATGTATTAATAATTTTAAATGCAATTAAATAAAATTTAAAAAATTACAAACGAAAATTTTGACCAAAAAGTTTTTTTGTTTTTAATTTAATTCATTTAAAAAAATTTTAAAATTAAAAAGTGTTTACAAATGTTTTAAACAAAAAAGTGTTAGAAACAAATATTTCGGATTTCCTTTAGCAATTATTAAATGTGAATTTAAATAATTTAAATTTTAAAAATTAATTAATCAAAAAATACAAGAAAAGTCTATCCAAAATTTTTTGGAGTTTTCTTTTAAATTTTTATTTATTTAGAATTTAAAAATTTAAAAAAGTTCAAAAAATTTTGTCCCCAAAAAATATTTTCAGCCTTTTTTATCTTTTATCAAAAATTACGTGCTCTCTCCTATAGAAACTATTTATTTCACTTTATCTTTTACAATTATTTGACTTATCATCAAAAAAAAGAATAATACAAATATGTTCCCGTAATTTAAATTAAAATTTGTTAAATGTTGCAAAATTCATGGTACAAGTAGAGAATCTACACCATATTTCAGCAATATGGAAGCCATGAAGTTTTGAAGTGTTTTACCCCTTATGTGTAATGGTCCATAAATCCATACACTGGAACCTTTCTCGGATGGCCGTATCTGCCAAAGATATTAAACCTTGTTTTTATTCTAAGAGAAGTGACGTTACTATTGATTTCTCTACTAATTTTAAAACACTATTAAGCACACTTAGCGTTGGGTTAAAAAATAATAATAATAATAAAATAATTGCATTTGAAAATTCAGCGAATGTGCACTTATTTGATGATAGCAGCTTCCTGGTCTGGTTCCCGTTAATTAACAGGCAAAATAAATCTTCTCGGCCTTTCTTCCTTCCTGGTGAGGTAATGAGCTCGTTATTTTTACGCAGCCTTAGTAGTTTCATGCTTTTCGTGCTGCTGGTTTATGTTCATTTCCAATATTTCCGTATTCGAGATATCGCATGAGATAGAATCTCCAAGTCTTTTTTAATCAAAATTCCAAAAGTGCCAGGAAGACCTTTTGAATTTCAATAGAGGTGTTAGTTTGGCCTAACGCTATTTTATATAGAATATCATCCACTAACTCTTCGGCAATTATCAACATTCCATTAAATAAACTCGGCGCTTAAGCTACCACTAACAAAATTAATGCACCGCAGACGTGGTGACCCACAAAATACTGCTCGGCTATCAGCTCGACTACATTGAACAAAACTTCAGTCAACATTTATGTATGTGCTTACGTACATTGTATACCATATAAAGTATTTAGTATGTATGCGTAAGTAGCAATGCAATGCGGCCTTCACAAATGATGATAAACGATTTGCCTGATGGCAATATATTATTTTATGCTGTCATAATTTTACACAAATTTATGGAAAACATAATTCAAAATTGCCTGCTAACTATTTATGTACCACCGAAATGTTTTTATACAGTTGCACTCGCACACTAACTCACTAACACACTCACATACACGAGAATGTGTGTTTTGTTTACTTAATGTGGGCATGTCATTTAATGCAGCTACTTGGTGAATCGCGGAAACTACTATAACAGTACATAGAGATAATAAATACATACAAGAGAACTAAAGCTAATATAACAGTGTGGGCACCAATAATAGAGCAACACTGTACTGAACAACAACAATAACCCTCTTGGCTGCAGTGGCATATGCTGCCTGCACAGAAAACTCGAACTAGTGACATGCATTTCTGGTTCAGAACTAGTGACGAAAGGGCTAATTGCAAAGCATACCCGTTAGAGACTGTTTAAGGACAGGCAACATCAAAGTGGAAAATCAGATCCAAATAATCTAACAGTTCTAATAATTTTTAAGAAATTAGACCAGATTAGGTTAAAAAGTTGCTCATGAGGCGGTTGAGGGCATGAAATTAAATTCGTGCTTTTCGATACTACTGCGGGGGAAAAAGGAATAAAAACAGAAAAAGACAGGATAAAGGGGACTGAGAGTTATGAACATTTATATTACATTGTCACAGTGGCATTCTTTGATGACTATTATAAGCTTTCACCGCATTTTTATCATTTTTTATTTCAAGTCGAGAAGAGGCGACTTGTTTTTCGAATTCAAAAAATGCATTTGACTGTGTCTTATTTAATTTTTGCGTACATTTAAAGTATTTAATATACAATTTAAACAACAGTTAACGGTGAACCGAATCAAAAATGAAAAAAGTGAATGAAAGAATCCTTTTTTTTCCTGTCCCTAGGATCGAATCTAAGAGCTTTTCGACAGTACGCTAATGCCCTGAACTAACAATTATTCCGTTACCGACACCAGCAAGAGCTAAAAACGAATTATGACAAATAGATAAATAACACTGTGCAACACCAAAATTAAATAAAAATATTCTGTCCGCAACTTATAGCAAAGTAGCCTAAAGAAAAAAGTTTTTAATGCAGCTTTTTGAAAGTTTTTGTAGAGATGTGAGTTTTAATGAGTTTTTTTTTTTCTATTTACACTAAAAGGGTCAAAAAGACTCATGCGTGCAGTAGGTAAAGAAGTAATATATTAGAAAAAAAAAACGAAAGTATACTCGCAGTATTTCACAAACAATTTTTAAGGCCTTCACCTCATTTGAAATGGTGTGTTTTGGATGTTTCTTTAAAAGCGTGTAAAATGGAAATGAAAGAAGTTTTTTATTTTGGTTTTCAGTATTTTATTTTCTGATTCATTGTTAAAAAATAAAAAATTTTTTTTGTCATACAAGGTTTGCTCAAAAAGTTGTCAGTATTAAAGAAAAAAGGTCTTCCAAAAACAGGTATGTCGCTTAGTGTGGCTCTTTTCTTCATCTTTCGTTGGTGGTATATTTGTGTGTCTGAAAAAAAAGTAAATGGATTATGCCATAAAGTTATTGTCATATTTGTCAACATTTAACGTTTTCCAAAACTGTCGAAAAGAGTCATGCTGAGTGTACTATTACTCAACTGTCTGGGTTGAACTTTGACCTTCCTCAATAACTTCCATCAAGACTCTCCAGAACGTCTGCCCTTCAGTTTTTCAGTCCAAAGAGTTTGGCGTCGTCATTAACTGAATCAATCTAGGTTTTCCTTGTGGGCAGATACAGTTTTCTATTGTAGATCTTTTTTGCAGTTTCGTTTGGGTCCATCCTCAGAACATGTCCAGCTCACCCCACAAGACGTTGACGCTTGATGTGATTTGAAAGTCGTTCAGCTCAGCTAGGATTTTTTTGTTTGGTGGGTGAGGTAGGGTTCAAAATGCCTTCGCACTTACAGCGACGGCCGTCTACTGCGTCGAGTGGTGTGGGAACTAAAACAGTCTCTCCGCTCCTTCTGGGGGGGACACTCTTCCCCGAACTGCTTTCTATATTACTTCGGGAGGGCTCAGAACGGCATCCATAAAGGACTAGTTCTATTCACCCACGTCTGGGTCCACCATATTTGTAGCCAGCTTTCATGCTATAGGCTCGAATTCTTGTGTCTCTTTCTGTGCGGTTTCGCTTTGTTTCACTATCTCTTTTTTTCATAGCACGTTCTCGATGTATTTCTTTACCGCATTCCAGCTGTCCTCGCGTTGGTGCATTTTGCTGATTATATTGCGCGGTGCGATGTCGCCAATATACTCCCTCAGAGCATCTCTTTCCACTAGCCATCTGTCACAATTAAAAATCCTGTGTTCAGCATCATAGCTCGGTGCTTCGCAGTATATGCACTTGCCCATGCGGTATAGGTATCTCCGGAAGTATCCGTGGCTCGAGAGGAATTGAGTTATGAAATAGTTCTCTTTCTCGAAGTTCCTTTTGGCCCATTTGCCTATTGATGGAACAAGTTGCGCCGTCCATCTGCTACTCGGTTCAGTGACTTATCGCCTTGCCCCCGCAGCATGGTTTGGCCTCTCCGTTGCGTGGCGCTAGTAATGACGTGTTGCTTCTTGGAGTCCCACGTATTCATTCGCTCCCGGACCATGAGGTCTGCGCTAAGCTAGGCATTCATCATAGTTGACGCACCGGTCCAACAATGCGGTGTAGAATTTTTTACCCAAATACGTTACGGCTTTTCTTCATCGATTTTACGCATCTCCCAGGTTTCAGAAGTATAAGCAAAACCTAATTCTTGTTTTATAGAGTTTCAGCTTCGTTTGCTTAGAAAGAAACGAAGAGCGTAGGGCTCGTATAGCATATTTCTCGTCTGGAGTCTCGCACTTACTTCTTGCTCGACTGTGGTGTCCGTAAAGATGATAGATCGAAGATATTTGAATCTAGGCATTCGCTTGAAAGTAGAACTATCGATCAATATGGCAGATTTACATTCATTTGGAACTTTTCGAGTGCACACAAATTGTGTTCTTGATTCGTTTGTGCGGAAGTCCAAGCTTCTGGCTAACTTCTTGAGTTTTAGAAACTCTGTTTTCATAGCTGCTGTGCTCCTGCATATTAAGTCAATGTCATATGTGAATGCTGGAATTTGCGATGATTTTACCATCATAGTGGCTTTAAGTCATATACCAAACATCCGCGTAAGCTTCACCAGAGAAAACGCGAATAAAGTTGAGGCAAGTGGATCACCTGGCCTAAAGCGCGTGATAGTGTCGTTGTTGTTCAAAGAGTTTTATGCGGTTTTCGCTATTTGAAAGTGTCATTTCCTACAAGCTTAGAAGGAATATTAAAATCATAAAGTAGGTTACAAAATTTTTGTTTGTTAACAGAATGAAATGCTTGCTTGAAATTTATAAATAGATGGCACACAGGAACCTCGCATTGGTTGAGTTTTTCCATTATTTCCTTCAAATTAAATATCTGGTTGTTGATCTTCCTTTCACTAAACCTGCTTTTTATGGCCAATCATGCCGCACCGATATACTCTAAGCCTTTCATTTAGCAGAAAGGCAAAGATTTTGTAGGCAACGCATAAAATAGTAATACCGCGGTAGTAATACCGCCTTTCGTATGTAGTGGGATAATGACCACTTCGTGCCAGTCTGTAAACATTTCTTCACTGCACCAGATGATTTATATTAGGGTATGAAGAACATTCTGTACCCCTTGTCCTCCTTCTTTGAGTAATTCTGGGCTTATGCCATCGATTCCAAATGCTTTGTAATTCTTTGTCCATAATTGCATGGTAAGTTTCATCCAATGTGGGTTCAGGTGTTAAGTCGCAAATTGTACTGACTTAGTAGAGATGTGACATTATTGGTGATGTTGCTTGGATATTAAAAATATCATGAAAAATAGTCAGCCCAGATTTTTAGAACGTCTCCTTTAGGTTGAAAGATATTTCCATCGAGATCCCTGCAGGCGCATATAGAGAAATTTTAATTTGAAAGAATTTTTTACTGAATTTTCCTGCAGTGTTTTTACACTGTAATTTTGAACTGTCGTACTCGCAATTCGGCTCGCAGCTGAAGAAGTAGAAGCCACACTTTTTTTCTGACGATGCCCTTTTAATTATTCCAATTAATTAATCCAATTAATTAATACATAATACATAAGTTCAATATTGGACTAGTCCAATTTATGCCAAAAATCACCAGTTGTGGACTAGTTGCAAAAGTATATAAAAATTGCTAAATGGAAGTTTCTAAAATATTTCAGCTCCGAGTTTAAACTTTACGCAAAAGTTTTTCTTAGTTTTACATTTTTTGTCTAATTTAAAGGAATTTACTTCTAAAATTTAATTTACATAATTTCAAATTTTATTTACTCTGAAGCTTTTAATGAACTAGTTCATAATAGACATGTCCAATATTGGACTAGTCCAATTTATGCCAAAAACCACCAGTTGTGGACCAGTTGCAAAAGTATATAAAAATTGCTAAATGGAAATTTCGAAAATATTTTAGCTCTGAATTGAAACCTTCCACAAAAGTTTTTCTTCGTTTAATTTTTTTGTTTAATTTAAAGGAATTTACTTCTAAAATTTTATTTACACATCTTCAAATTTTATTTATTTTGCGACTTAATGAAATTAGATTCTAAGTATAACTATTAAACAACAATAGAAACAACAAAATGAATAGTCAAATATTTGTTTTGCATACATCTCTTATTGATCACTTTGTAACTGGCACATTAATAGTCACTTTTGGACTACTACGACTTCCTCCATCAAATACCAGTTCATGAACTAGAATGTTTGCTTGTAGTAGTAGTTTGACTTTTCACTGCTAGGTGTGGATGTATGTGTGTAGTGGGTATTAGTGTGCGTGTGCTCAAAGCGACAATAGGCGCCTAATTTGCATTCAAGCGCGACCCCATTATCATTAGCAGCAGAGACTGGAAATTGGCTGGGAAAATGTGTGTACTTGTAGTGTAAGTTTCGTAAGGGTGTGTTTGTACAAATGTTGTTGTGTTTATTTATTATAGGCGCGAGACCTACTTTTGCGCATAGCGGAAGGGCAACAAGCTAGTTAGTTGGCAATAACTGAATAAATATTTTTTTTAAACTTACATAAGTGGCTTTGTGTGTAGTTTGTGTAACTATTTAAGTATGTTTGTATTTATATATATAAGTTTAGAATCACTAACAATGGAAATTTAGATCATTTAAACTGCTACTCCGCGAAGAGGACATGATATTAAAATGTTTCATGGAAATAGAAGTAAAATTTTGACAAACGGCAAACGGCAATCTGTTTATATGAAGTTACTAATTATGCAAAATGTTGTAACTGAGAGAAAACAAAAAAAAAAAAAAAAATTTAGAAAAAATATGTTCTAATTTTACTAGTCCGCTAGCGATGCACTGCTCACACTTAGTTAGGATTCTTGAAAAGTGGCTGCTGTTAAATTTGTCATGCAGCTTTTGACGTTTAAATCAAGTCTTGTTCTGTAGCATTTGTGTGAGTGACTCATCTAACAAGCAAACTTACAACATGAGTTCCATTCAACAGAATAAATTTGAGTTAATTTGTTAGTTGTTTGAGTTGGTTTTATTCGACCATAGGGCGCTGGAACTTCTAATGTAGTCTACTGGAGTTGACCGCTAGTCTATAAT
Organism: Anastrepha fraterculus; assembly: GCA_037575425.1. NCBI lineage: Eukaryota > Metazoa > Arthropoda > Insecta > Diptera > Tephritidae > Anastrepha > Anastrepha fraterculus. The sequence continues at coordinate 8,330 of JAYXIM010050749.1, forward strand.
TGGTGAGTTTTAATGAATTTAAGCAGTTTGTCGGTATTTTTGTTCCACATCACAGATGGATTCAGAGTCACACCATTTAGGTAATTAAGTTTCCTAGTCTTGAGGTTTGCGAGGGCTGCATATTTCCAGAGAATGTGCTCTAGTGTTTCAACACCTAACATCAGAAATCATAGATTAGCAAGTTTGACCTTCCGAAGAATTATGCCTGTTCGTTTCATACTTATCCTTACGCTGTTCCAATCAGTCGTTGTTCAGACGGCAACGAAGTAACATGACCTATGACTGCGTTGATTTTCTTTTATATCACCAAAACAATATCGCTTTTTTTCGCCTTTTTTTCAAACAAATCGCAGTCGCATCTCCAGTTACGCCAGCATATCAACTGATTCCTTCCAGCTAACGGTCCAATGTTGGTCACACTTTTTCAATTCTCTCCGCCGTGCAGACGTTTGTTTCTACTAGTCCCAGTTTCCTGAAGTGAAACATGACCGGTTGTCTATCCACGTCGCATATTGAGCTCATAGGAATCTTATGTGACGGCATACAAAGTATGCTTACCGAAAATTTTGACCTTTAGAAGGTTTCCGATTAAGTTAATCGAAGAGCACAATTAAAAGCGACTCAGCAGTTCACGATTGAGCCTTGCCAATTTAAAGGTTATCCGGAAGCTCTTTGTATTCCATTTGTGCTCGATTTGTAAGCATGGATGAAGCGTGAAGACGAAACAGCAATCCAATGTGAATAGTCCTTTATAACCAACCGGGGATTAGCTCAAGGCTTCAAGTTATGTTGTAAAATTATGGCACCTGATTTTTGAAAGGAATTATAAAAATAGATTATTTGAAAAATGGAACAGGTTCATACTACGAAAATCAAATAAGGAAGTGGTGGGAAGTAATCAGAGCAAAGTGATGAGACACATTGCAAGTAAAGAAGATCCTACTGGTACAACCTACCAGGGGCTTAGCGCAACATTAAATGACAGATAGCTTTAACCTACGCCGATTTAAATACTAAAGTGTTTTTCAATAAGAGCGGGTAGATGTTGAAATGGAATAAAATGGCGTTTGCTGTGTGGCACGTAGCGTCGTCCTGCTGGAACCACATGTCGTCTAGGTCCATATGGTTCAATATGGGCCATAAGAAATTGGAAGGGCCACCACGTCTACCGAAAAATGGGCGCAATGCGCGCAACGTTTACGTTAATGAACACTCATTTTTATAATAAAGTTTTATCATTTGAACGTGCTGTTCAATGGTGTAACTTGCCATGATGATTTGGCATAAACAACTGAATAATAAACAAAAGATTTGACAGATGCCACCAAAACAAAATGGCTGCCACAGGGCGCCAAAATCGACCCGCGCCAATTGAAAAACCCTTTATATGGAATGAAATAAGAATTATTTTATATTCATCATAGGCATTCTTATCTTACTAACTTAGGAATATACGCCAATGGAACTTGCAGGCTCTGTAGGAAGGAAGATGAAGCCGCGGCATCGTACCCAGCCCTGATAGAGGGGAAATATTCTGAATCCATGGAAGGGGTTCAACAGAAACATATTTCAAGTCGCAATGCTAAATTCGCTAATTATGATAATAAACTGCAAGTTTTATTTCATCAAGTCAACGCTTCCGCATCCATAGCTAATGTTGCGCAGTCTCACATACACTTGAAATTTTTGAAATTGAAATTTGAATAGGTCGAGCCAAGGTAATCCAAGAGATTTCGTGGCTCCTAAAACACTCAGGCTAAAAAGCCTGAGCCTCTGAAAAGAGGGTAGATAGTCAAGAAGTTAAGAAGAAAAGTATCAGAAAAAAAGATACGAAAGAATAGAGAAATAGATGCAGTAAACCTGTGGAATTTTCCAGATTCTTTGGCAAATCTGTAAATATCCTCCAGTTTTAGAGCACGAATATTATTCATTCTCATGACATCGAAACTCATCGGAGCTTGAGTACTCGCCTTAGGTGCTGCTTCAGCTTTCTTCGCCTTCTGTCTTATACGTTCGATCTGTCTCGCGGATAGACCAGCACCTGCTTTCGAATCTCCATTAACTTCAATCTTTTTACCGGTACTTTCCTGATTCGCACCAGATTTAGTCGTTGTCAAAGACTTACTCGATCCACTAGATCCATTTGAGTATATTGAGAGATTGTCTGCCATCTCCACATCCTCCACAACTTGTTCAGTTGTTTCGGATCGCTTCGACGTCGGTGTATCCCTCTCACGCACGCGGCTCTCCATTGACACAGCTAATGTGCCATTTTTCATCACTATAAGTGCGCTTCCTGTGGAACCCTGAGTGTCAGTTTCGGTCATAAGGTTATATGGGGTTCGGGCCTGCATATCTGATGCCCGAGCCGCCGATTGCTCGACAGGAGGATTTCCCAAAAGTGGGATACCTCGTTTCATTTCCACATTATAAGAAAAAAATTCATTGTATACCTCCTGCCTGGTCGTCGGTACGGTAATATCCGCGTAGTACTTGGATGGCCACCAATTCCGCCGTTCCGCGGATGGATGGATACCCAATTCCTATATGGAGCTGCCCTCTTAGTTCGTGGTAAGTTAATCTCAATAACATGGGGTTAAATCAACTCAGAATGAAATTATTATCGTCATAAAGTAAAAGCAGTAAGGCGTTCTGCATACTCAGACATATTTGTTTACAGAATAATTAATATTTAAAGTATATAGCTGTGCGCCTTATGAAAAAAGAGAAAAAAGTGGGTTAAGATTTTTTTTGTCGGGACAACTAGCAAGTGCAGCACTCGGACGTTAATTAAGTCCATTTGACCTACAATTGGATTCCCTTTTAATTTTCTATAAATCTATCTGATCTCCGAAGAAATCTGAGTAGATCTTGTGGTGCCAAGGAGCCAAGATGGTCGCTTCTTAACACATTAGTGCCAAAGGCTTCTAACCTGATTCGAGCGTAGGCGAGGCTGACGCAAAGGAAGTGGTCCGCCGTCTCATCCTCCTCTTCACAAGCTGGGCAGAGTACACTGTCTGAGATGCCCAACCTTTCCATGTGCCTCGCCCACAGAAAGTGGCCCGTCATCATCAGGGTTTGCGACAGTCGATCGGACATGACAGGTAACATGGGCAAAGAAGTTGGCCTCAGAGCCCATCTAAGCTAAGGAGTCAGAGGTCTCGTTACCCACGATACCTACGTGTCCCGGGACTCATGTTAGCATCAGACTATTATGTCTGCCGACATAGTTCAGCCTGGATTTACTGGACTCGACTACCCATGATGTGGTGAGGGAGCTGTTTAAGGCCATAAGCGCAGCTTGGCTGTCGCTGCAGACACATATATGTAGATCTGCCTCTCCATCGGTTTCCCACAACAATGTTCATCGCTTCATACCGGGTTAAGATAGTTTCAAGCGTGTTTAGCGATGTAATATATTAATAGCGGCAAATATGTTTCGTAAAATACTAGGCTGGGCTCAAATGCTGACCTCAAAACATAGCGTAATAACGTGTAAATGAAATTGCATTTGAACATCGGGCTCCAGCAACAGTAAAAAAGCAGAAAATGTTAGTGCTCTAGCCGCTCTTAAAATATGCAACACGCTTTACACTTTCATTTCATAGGCATTTACGTTGTAGAATCGATACAAAGCTGACTATTGGCTGCCAGAGTATCTCAATGATTTTTACGATGGTAGACTTTCCAGGTCTAAAGCCACACTGACAAGGTCCAATCAGTTGCGTGGATGGTGGGCTTCAGCCTTTCACATCAATACGCTCGCTAGAGCCTCACAGAGTCGATATTTAGAAGACAAGTTCTTCTCCAGCTGATCTTTCTAACGTAGAGCAGGATTTTCTCGTGTAAAGAGCTCATCTCAATTAGAGCAGGCTAGAAAAATGTCATGAAGAAAGAACTAAAACTCCGAGTTTAGAGAACAAAAAAGTGACTAAATCAATTAACGAAAATGGTAATCTGGCCGCACTGATCACTAATAGTACCAGTGTGACGTCACAAAAATCAGCAGGCATTCGCTCAGAGCAAAGTAGCGGGACCACGATCGGTGTCGCTTTAATTTTCTCTCCATCGTGACCGAAATGCATCTACAGACGGCGCGTCGTTAAAAGAGTTGGAAAACCAGACTGCATGTTTAAATATTTTTTATTTTAATATAAAAGAACAAAGCAATCAATGAGTCGCAAATATGCAATTAAAGAATAAGTAAATGCTCGTTGTGCAATTAAATTTAAAAAAAAATACTACATTAAAAAATTAGAGCTTTTTGCAATTCAAAGGAAATTTAACGCACTTATCTTAAATGCGCAATAAAGTGTTGGCCCAATTAAGCAAATATTATTGCATTAAATTTAAAGGAATTATAATTTTGCAAAAAAGAGAAAAATTGAAATTTAAATAAAAATAGCCATGCAATACAAAATAATTTTTCCCACCAACAACAACAACGTTTAATTGTGGCGCGCAAAACTGCAGCAAACGTTTTGTAGGAAATTGTGAATTGAAAATAAAATGAGCGCTTGATGTAACTGTAATTGTATTTTATTTACAGATGTTTGTACTGCATGTGCATACGTAAGTAATATCTGTTTGCATAGCGGCTATTTTAACAGTTGTCGCTGTTGTTGTAATTATTATGTGCGAATTGCTTGGTGAGCAAATTAAATTCGTGTTAAATGGAAATCGAAATTAAAAATGGAATGTGTGGCTGCGTATTTTGTACAACAAACGCACTCACACACACACACGGCTGCATAATTTTTGTAATTCTTTAACGCGCTCAACTTTTTATTTATTTAAGCGAAATTTTTTATTTTTATTTTATTTAAATTTGTTTGGCCAACACGCCGAGAATGAAAGCATATGTGAGAACGTACACAGTTACGCATGTGTGAGTGGCTCAAGTTGCATAAGTATTCGCATTTTATGGTGCTGCTTTGCGG
>JAYXIM010050754.1:0-20774 GCA_037575425.1 Anastrepha fraterculus
TTTTTAAATGATGTTTGCTTTTCCCTCAATTGTTTCCCACAAATTTTGAACAAAAATAAAGGTTTTTTTTTCAAAATTATGAACAAAAAAATTTTTTTTTCAAATTTTTTTTTTGTTAAATGATCTTTGTTTTGTTTTTTTCACAAATGACAAATCTTTCCCCCAATGTTAAATAAAAAAATATCTATCCAAAAACTTTTTTAATATCATGTTTTATACTAAAGTTATTTGTTTTTAAAAAAATTCCATACCAAAATTTTTTTTCCCAATTTTTTCCAAAAATTGTTTTTGTTCTTTTTAAGTGATCTTTGTTTTTCCCTTAATTTTTTTCCCACAAATTTTGAACAAAAAAAGGTTTTTTCTCATAAATTGTGAACAAAACAAATTTTTTTTTTAATTTTTTTTCAAATTTTTTTTTGAAAATTTTTTTTCCGAATTTTTTTTTCAATTTTTCGCTCCAATTTCTTTCGCAATTTTTTTTTTCCAAATTTTTTTTCTAAATTTGTTTTTTGTTAAATGATCTTTGTTTTTTTTTTGACAAATGACAAACCTCTTCCCTAATGTTTAATAAAAGAAAAAAAAAGTCGAAAAACTTTTTTTTAAATTTATGTTTTATACTAAAATATAAAAAAAAAATGTTGTAATTGTTAAAAGGGACGGAAGTTATTTGTTTAAAAAAAAATCCCTACCAAAATTTTTTTTCCCCAATTTTTTCCAAAATTTTTTTGTTTTTTTTAAATGATCTTTGTTTTTCTCATAATTCTTTTCCCACAAATTTTGAACAAAAAAAAAGGTTTTTTCTCACAAATTATGAACAAAAAATTTTTTTTTTATAATTTTTTTTTAAATTTTTTTTTTTCCAAATTGTTTTCCCGAATTTTTTCCCCCAATTTTATTCCCCAGTGGGGTTTCCCAATTTTGTTTTCGAAATTTCTGTTTTACAAAAAAATATCTTTCCAAAAACGGTTTTTAATATCATGTTTTATACCAAAATAAGTATAAAGACAAGATTATGAAATTGTTAAAAAGGCCGAAGTTATTAGTTTTTAAAAAAATTCCATACCAAAATTTTCTAAATTTTCTTTAAAATTTTAAATATTAAAATTTGTTTACAATATTTTTCCAGTTTATTTCTTATTATACTTCAGCTTATAAATAAACGAATTCTCACTAAAATGGTAGACCACGTCCACTTGTACTTAGATCACTTGACATGGATTCGCTTATATGTATTAGGAACATTTCACACGGCGGCTGTGTAGGAAAGGCAAATTTTCTATACCTCCGTTGATTTTCCTCAACCACTGTACAACTGCTGCATGATCACCCTTTCCTCCCACTCCTTCCCTTAAACCCCATTACAATTCCCTCTTCGCTCAGTTGACTTCTGCTTTTGACTTTAATTTACTGGAGCCAGTTATTTCGTGACTGTTTTAATATGGTCAGCAGGTTGGACATTTTTTATGGACATTTTTTTAAATTTCTCTCTGTTTGTCGTGCAGTGAATTAAAAGTAAGCATCGTAAGCGTCAACATAGCTGCGTCTTTTTTATTTTGCATATGGCGCTGAGGCGCATCGACTGTGGCGTCATGAATATTTTACATCTTTGCCATGCAAAGTTATGCACTTCCTTTCTTCTTTTCGCGTACATTTTTAAAACTACTTTTTTTGATCGGACCACAGAGTATTGGATTCTGCTCCTTTTATAGCTTCTGCATCAGCTGCAGTACCAAGTTTTGTGGATATGACAATGTAATGCTAATTTGCTGATTTTTTTATTTTTTTCTCAGAGTTTTGAAATTTCATGTTAATAATTTCGCATTGCTTTTATGTCCGATCGCACTTTACGTTTACTCTGTTTCTTAGACATTTTTGTTGGCTTTAATTGTCAATTGCAAGTGACTATCGTTCGATCTCAAATTTGAAGTCTAAACTGGATGTGAAACAACGGCTAATGGAAGTAGTTCTTTTTTTCCTTGAATAACATGCCAGTTAATGGCAATACCTCCATGCCAGTTAATGGAAATACCTCAATTGTTTTTCTGTCTGAGAAATTTTCTCATAAAAACTGTATCCCGTTCGGAGATGGCATAGAACTGCATCATTCTTGCTCACAAGCATTGGCTACATAGAAGCCACAGAATTAAAAATGTAAAGAAACTTAATGCGATTGTTCTTTTGAGTCACTGTTTTTATGTATCCATATTTTATTATAGTATTACCAATGCAATTTTCAAACTTTCTGCCAGCGACATTTTCTTTATTACTCAACGGCCATTTTTCGTATTTTTTTTTGCGTTTCCTCTTTCCGCTTTGCAAATGCTCACGTTCCCGGCAATGAAATGCCAAACTACTTAGCAAGCATTGTAATTAAAGAACGGACTTTGCATGAAAAAAGGGATACAGCTTCGAAATTTACTAAAATTGAGCCTTGAAGCTCTATGTGATAGAAAAAAGTATTCTACTATTGTTTTTAGACATTTTTTTGAAAAGTTTTTATTTGAAGTTGCTTTCATTTAGTTTCAAACAAAGCGAATACACATATATTCAAGCTGATAGTAATAGCGTAAAACCAAAATTTACTCGTATTTTATTTTTGCTTTTGGCTTTCAGATTGTCAAAGCAAACTGATTATTTCTAAGGCGGATGAGTTCGCTTTGACAAAAATAATTTATTTTCAGGGCATTGCTGGTGATTGGATTGAAAAAATACAAATTAAAATGTAACTAAACCTCTAATTTTGACAATCTTCAATTTGAAATTAATAAAAAAAATACAATTCTGTTGATATCCACTTGAGTGGATTAATCTTAGTATTAGAGAAAATAAAATTTGAAGCATGAAAGTTTAAGAAAAACAGTTTTTAAGGGTGAGAATTTTTTTTGTAAATAATAAAATACTTTTTAAACTATCATTTATCAATTTTTATATGCCTTTACAACTAGCCCAAAAGTGGTTACTTTTGCCACAAATCGGACTAGTCCATTTTTGGACTATGAATTAGCTCATTAACTGCTAAAATACTACTGCAAATGTCAGCCTATCTGAAGTTTCGTAGGACATCACCACGTTAAAGATAACAATTGCATAAAAAGATCAGGTGTTACAAATAATAAAATACTTTTTAAACTTTTAGTTATCAAATTTTATATGATTTTACAACTAGTTCAAAACTGGTGACTTTTGCTGCAAATTGGACTAGTTCATTTTGGACTAGTCCATTTTGGCCTAGTACATTTTGGACTAGTCTATTATGAACTAATTCATTAAGTGGCATAATGCTGATGCAGATAGGCTGACAATTGACATTTCGTAGAACATCGCCACGTTAAAAAAACCAATTCAAAGCATTGAGAAAATATAGAAAATTAACTTCTTTAGGACCTCAGAACTAACAGGTTTCTCGGACGGGTTCCTTCTTGAATGCCGCGCGATCATTTAATATTTCGTCCACACCCTCACCCTCGCCACTGTTGGTCATCCTATTCACGTGCAGCTATGCATTTATTTCCGCTGCTGCAGCAGCTTAAGTAATTTTTGTACAAGCGGCTTTGTGCAGTTTGCAATTTTTTCTTTTGATTTTCCATCGCGACTGTTGTAACGCTCATTGCCACTCGTATTGTCATAGCATTTGTAAGAAATATGCATGTATGTGTGTAGTTGTAGTGGTGAGAATTATAAATTGTAAAAGTCTCAAGTAATGATTTTTATGAATTTTTGCCGCCTACTGTCATGCAACCAGTCCAACCAAGTGCCTTGCCATTTTTGCTGCTGCTGCCCTATATATTTTCTGGCTGCTTCATCTGCTTGTTCGCATTTCTTCAGATTTGCGAATGTATGTACTTGTAAGTGTCCCGTTTTTTTTATGTCCTTGTCAGGCTCAGCTGTTGCACTCTACTTGCCACTACTCTATTTTATTACAATGCGTTATTGTTGTTTTTGTATTTATTATAATTTTTTCTTACACTCAACCATTATAATTCTTTTCGTTTTTTTTTTTGCTCTGCCTTCTTCTGTTGTCCATTATGTGAATCGCTGTCATTTTCGTTTATCAATTATTTTTGTCCGTTGGTGGTCCTTGGTCGCTATTTCATTACTATTCGTAATTTGGGTGCATCCTTAAGCTTTTTGCTCTCTTTCCTCATTCGCTTTCCTGTTCCATTTCCATGCTTCCTTTCTTGTTCGTTTTGATTTTTTTGTGTGTGTGTGCTTTTTACTTACTTTTCATTGTCGCCATATTGTGCCATTGCATTGTTCAGCTGTTGAGTTGTTCACTTCGCCTTTTGTCTGTTTCACTCCTGCGGTTCTCGGGCGCATATTTTCTTCACTCCACATTTTCCATTTACATTTGCTGCTTTTTCCTCATTCACTTTTTACCGTTTGCAATTTCATTTCAATTTTAATTTCAGTTTCATTACCATTTTCAATTGTTGCGTAATTGTCCTGATTTTTTCTTAACTTTTTTCTATATCATTCGCTGTTCTTTAAGTTTTACATTTGGACTTAAGATTTAAGGCAAATGTTATTCAACATTTGGGTATTTCATGGGCTTTTCATTTAAGTCATGTCGTCAAAGCAGCATTGCAAAGAGAGCGAAAGCGGCCTAGTATGAAAAAGTGTACCGAGCATCGAAAAGAGTCACCGCGAATTTTCTAAAATCTGAAAATTAGTCAATTATTTAAGTATACTAAAATCTTGGATGGGTCAATACTAATGGCGCAATAGTCTAGTAGGCTGTCCCAGGAAAGTACTCCCATCACTTTATAATCTAAAGAAGAGTTGTCAATATAAAGAGAAAAAAGTTAATCTAAAGTTGACATGATCTTTCCTCTTCAATGTGTAGATCTATAATACCCTCTACTCCTTACCCCGCCAAGATCTAAACTCCTTAGAAGCTCTAGAAAAGTATTCGGTGGTAGCGAGCGTAAGTGTCTTAGTTTCAAGCTTGATAAGCCTATATACATACTTCTGACTGCTCTTGGAGGTAGCGTTATTCTCTAAATTATATGTGTATTCTTAAGTCTAAGTATTCAAACCATAGAATCAACATTAGTATTCGAGTTATGCGGCCATAAGTTTAGTATGTGTGAGATGACTACTTACTCAACGGATTCCAGTTAAAATTCTTGTCAATATCTTCCTGTCTGATATTTTATTCCTATGAAATCCACATCCAGAATGTGTTTATTACCTAATATTATCCAGTAGTTTGGTCCAAGTGCAGTTGCCTTAAGAATCTCTCTGCTTTCCTGAGCCATTCTTTGATCATGCCTTGTCCCACACCGTGAAATATTAAGGCCTTTTCTTGTTTTCCTCCAAACTCTGTCTCTGGCCTGCCCTTCCAAGCGATCTATTCGAACTGGCATTCAGAGGATCCAGATATCGACATCAGCAATTTCGAGTTAACTGGACATCTTAGTAGTATGAATGTGGAATTGGAAGCAATCACAGATTACTCTACGTCGAGGTGGAGCTTGCTTCTGTGTATTATCTTGCAGTTTCCTTTCAGAATCAGCTAAACTGATGGTAGGTTTTTCTAATAGCGGTCGCCGCTCGGCAGGCCATGGCAAGCTTTCGAGTGTATTTCTGCCATGAAGAATCTCCTCAAAAAGACTGTTTTGCCGTTTGGAGTCGGTTTGAAACTTTAGGTTCCTTCATTTGTGAAAAAACATGAAGACGCACACCACAAATATAAGGAGGAGAGAAGTAAATGCTGCAATTATTTATTTTCATTTTATTTATAAATAAAAAAATGTTTAACAAAGTACTTTGACGTGGAATCGCTCAATCGGACTGCAAATGCCGTTTTTGCAAATAATGCTATTCTAGCGTCACCTAGTGGGTAATTTTTTTGCGATGTTTTCCCATTCCATATCAGTATTTTAATATTTACTTGCCATATCCATCAAATCGAACCAACAAGTTATTTTTCCAAATATCCCGACCACAGCGCCATCTATCATATTTTAATTTGCTGTGAAGTTCCCTTGAGACTTGAGCTTTGCTGAAAATGAAAAAGTTGGTGCGAAATCGCCAAAAAAATTTGTTCCGGATAAACAAGTATGAAAGGGACCTCACAAACGCGATGTAAAAAAAAACTCAATAACAGCTCGTAAGAATCTTTGAAAGCCAATTTAGTACATAGAAAAGGTGCTCAGAGACATAATCGGATTATTCTACATTACCGCTCTCAAAACAAAGAATTTCTTTACTAAGCGAGAAGAGGGTAACAAAGGGTGATCAATTTAGAGGTATTGGATTTTAAGTTGAAATAAAACCAAAAACAAATCGAATTGATTGAATTCTTACAATCTTTGTGTAAAACTATTCATGACATTTATTTTTTTAAAGATAATTCCTTTCAAATATTGGTCGCACCTGCACCGCAATTCGGTCATCTGAAAACACCAATTCTGAATGACTCGCTGAAGGATTTCGACCGGTATCTCGTAATATTGGCTTCCAATGCTGCAATTGGAGTGGGTATATCTACAAAGCATTAAGTCTTTATATACCCCACAAATAAAAGTCTAAAGTTGTGATATTACAGAATCTTGGTAGCCAATTCACTAGTCCGAGGCGAAAGATAAAGTGCTCACCGAAATGACAGCGCACTAAATCCATTGTTTCAATGGCTGTATGGCAAGTAGCGCGGGGTTGTTGGAACCTTGGAATCAAATGTTCTGGAGATCATGGCCTTCAATTTCCCACATGAAAAAGTCGTTTATCATGGCGCCCTAGCATATGCAATTCGCTGTTATATTGGCGCCAGCCTCGTCTTTGAAGAAATATGTGCAGATGCTTCCTCCAGCCCATAGGCCGCTCCAAATGGTTGTTTTCAAGTCGATCCGAATAATAGTTTCGGAGATACAGCCTTTGTAAGGTGTGCGCTCCAAGCCACTTGTATTGTTACCCAAAACTTTAAACGCCTTTTTCTCGGAACCGTGTTTTCAAAGTCGGTTGTCAAATGTTCTCGAAAACTACTCAACCGATCTTGATGAAATTTTACACAGGTGTTCGGGATACAATTTACTCGTGCTTGGACGAAGGATTGTTTTTTTTTCAATTACAACTATTCAAAAAAAAAAAAAAATGTCAAGCAAATTTGACCGAAATTTTCATTTTTTTGGAAAAATGTCCGCCAAAACTCCAATTTTTACTTTTTTTTCTTTCCTTCGTTCAAGCACGAGTTTATGGCCTTAACAAAACACTTATTTTTGTATTCTCATTTTCGATGATCCTGTCAGGAGTTATGCTGACAACGCGAACACACCGTTTTTTCGAGGGGTTGCGGGAAATGACGTCACAATGGAGGAGTTTTAATTTTTTTTTTGAAAATTTCAGAAATTATTCTTTAAATATGTATGTATATAAGACAGAAAAAAGTTTTAATTAAATAAATAATTTTTTACGTAGAAAAAAAAAATTAAAATTAGCCTTTTTTTACCCGACGAAACCCATGTAACCCCTTAAACTAAAAACGTAGGACGGTTATGTGCATCATAAGTTGGCCTGAGCGCGCGATGAACACTTTTCACAGAGCATCGATTTTCATAATACAATTCACCATTCATATTGGATTGGATTAATATAGGCCAAGAGATCGAAAAAGAAGATCCAAGGCCTCAGGCATGGCTGCCTATTATACTTGAGGCATACAAAGAAAAACGTAGAAAGAGAAGGGGAAATTATTGGGTTGGCAACTAAGTAATTGCGGATGCTTTTTAGAGAATCAAAGACAATTTTTTCATGGAACTAAATAACTTTATTCTGTAATGTATTGCCCATTTTGATCAATCACCTTTTGCCATCTTTCAGGCAGCATCATAAACCCACGTTTCTAAAACTTCTGTTAGCAGTTAGCAAAAAACTGAATCAGGTACGCTTTAACATCATCATCATTATTGAAACTTTTACCATTCAAGGAGTTTTGTAAAGATCGAAACAAAAAGTAATCAGATGGTGCAAGGTCAGGACTCTTTGGTGGATGTGGCAAATCATCACCACCAAGCTTCAATAATTTTTGCCGCGTGGCCAAAGGTGTGTGTTGCCTTGCATTGTCATAATGGAATACAATACCTTTTCGATTTGTCAATTCGGGTCGCTTTCCTTCAACTGCATTACTTAGTTTCGTTAGTTGCACAATGTAAACATCAGAATTGATCGTTCGGTTGCGTGGTAAGAGTTCAAAGTAGACAATTCCTTTGTAATCCCACCAAACTGATAACAAAACCTTCCTTTGATGAATATCAACTTTTGATGTTGTTTGAGTTGGTTCACCTGCCCACAATTACTTATAGTTGCCAACCCAATACAAAATTAATGCTTACTCAAGCTTTTTCAGCTCCGTGATGAATCTGAAAATGTTGTCCAAAAATAAAGAATGCAGCTGATTCCTTCTCAATACAACTAATTCAAAAATGCGCGCTATTTGCCTGACATGAATGTGAGTGTCGTTTACCATCTTTATTTAATTCGGGCGTCCTTTTCTAAATAGTAGAATCTAACAAGCAATGACAATATGCGCTGCACAATTTCTCATGGCTAGCTTCATTTGCGTGGTCCCTTCAAATTGATTGAATTTTTTAATAAAACGCATCCGCCTCAACATCCCATCAAGCACAACTCATTCATCAAGTACTTCTCATTACTACGTAGCCGACACTTATTCTCGGCTCAACGCAAATTACCTTAGGAAGCTGTATGACAAGTTCAACTGTCAAGCCTATTCCCCAAAGTGATGCAGAGACTGCTGCTACGCTTCAGTCTGGCAGTTTTTGCTTAAGCATCAGCATTTTGTTAGACGCCATCATTATTGCCTTTATTTGGGGCTTGATGTATTTGCTGCGTCTACAAAATGGCAAAAGCAAAGCTCAAAACAAACAATTTTTTCTTCTACGTGATGTGAACATGTTTAAGTATTCATGTGTGTGTGTGTGCGTGTAGATGTGTGTGTTGGGATTTGTGCTAGCGGCGCTAAAGTGACGCCATGGGAACTGTCGCGCATTTAAGTGCTGCGCTGTCGCAGGCAATTCCACTTGTGCGCGTATGAGTGTACCACCACTATGCCACTTGAGTGGCCACTCAGCGCATAAGTAATGTGTACATATGTAAGTATGTAAGTATGTATGTACATACCTACACATTTTTGTGAATTGTTGAGGTGCCTGGCGCTGTGTGCTGCAAGTTTCACTTTTATTCTGGCATTTGGTTTGATTGTGCAAAAGAAATTCATTTTATTTTGTAAAAATGTTTTTGCTTGTGCCAACTAAGCAGCGATTTGTTGGTTTTTCTTCTTTTATTCTGAAATTATTTAGGTTTTTGTGGTTGTCTGTGCTCCTGCAGTTGATGAATCGGTCTCTGCGCTCGACATACATTTGTCCAATTATTGTCAATGCGATTTTGTTAGAAAGTTTTACAAGTGTTTCTTGAGAGTGAAAGCGAAATTTCCGGTTCTTTTTGATGAAAAGAAATAAAGTAGAAGAAAAAGTGGAAGGAAAGCGACATATGTGCGTGTGTATGTAGCATTATGTTGACAGAAATATTTGATATGATAGCATTGCATGCGAGGGTTGCCTCTTGTGCTTTGCGTCTTTGCAACACTACTCGCTATGAGCTTCATATTTGATATTTGCTTATAAAATTTTAGTATTTTCTATAGTAAAGTTATACAGTCTGTGTCAGGAGAAAAGAACCGTTTTTGTTTTTCTTGTAACTTTCAGATATATTCCGATCTGCTTTTTGTTGCGAAATAGTCCCACTCAAGGGCTACGACGCCAGTGCTAACTCATGTTAATGTCGTTCGAAACTTTATCGTAAACGCAACCAAACAAAAAAGAATGAAAAATTCTCAAAGCGTTTTAAGGCGGTATTTTTATGCACGCACTCGAAAGCGCCAAAACTATCTTACGCCGCGGCTGCAAAAGTGCTTAAAAAATCAAAAAAGTTTGTTGTGATGTGGAATCAGCGGTATAAAGTTAAAAAAAATGTTGATGACTTTTCCGAGCGCATCTTGAAGCGAGTGACGTCAAAAACCAGAATGAAGTGATCGTCCAACTTTTTAAGCGGGATCCTTCTTTGTGACTACGCCGATCACGATCAGTTCTTGATAAAAAAGGAATAGATGTGAGTATCAACACCATCAAACTTCGACTGAAGGATGCGAACATATGCTGCTGCTCTCAGAAAAATACATTTAGAAACACTAAAAGCAGAAAATGGCGTCACAGTATTGGACTGGCCTTCCCAGTCCCCAGAAGTCAACCTCATTGAAAATGTGAGGGGAATTATGAAAACGCATCTTGCCGGAAGTCCACTCCATGATTTAAAGCAACTCGTGCGTAAAGTTCGCAAAATCTAGTCCTCTTTGTCGACGAGCTACGCAGAAAAGCTGGTTCAAAGCATAAAGAAGATGCTAGGCTATAGTCGACAACGATGAGTAATTGCGACTCGTAGTTTTGTACATACTTTCATGCAAAAAAAATTTGAATATATATCTTTTATACTTCATGAATAATCGCGGTTCTTTTTTTCCGATACAGACTGTAAATCACGTTTTCACTTACGAACTTTTTGTATTCTTGTTTCAGTGAGTTGAAAAATGCATGTCGCCCAAAATATGAAAAATATTAACTCATGAGAATTTTCGTGCTTTGATTTATTGCTATTCTCAACTTACTCTTGACGTCTAAGCGCCACACCTTTTTTTTGTTTTTTTTTTCGCGTTTTGGCGGTGAGGTTGAAAATGCCTTCCCACCTTATATTAACCGTCGTTACTACTTGTGTTTGATCCCACTAAAAACATCCCTCTTCTTTTCTTGGATTTTTTGCTCCAACCATGGGACTGCTTCCGTATTGCTTCGAGGTAGAGGTCCCAGACGGCGTCCTAAGACGGACTTATTAACTAACTGACCCAGCGATCAGAGTTATCTGCTTCTCAAAACACATGTCTAAGTCGCTTCAACATAAGTTTCGATTTCATGCCTCTTTTTCCGGATAATAACCACAACGCGATTTGTGACGGCATTCCATTTTTCTTCGCCTATCATCACGCCCTCGATTATTTCTTCAGGTGCACATACACCGATAGTTGTTCTCTCTGTGTTCCACCTCTCGCATTTGAATAAGTGTTCAGTATTGCCATAAATGCAATTTGGTAGGTTGAACTTTCCCATTCGCGACAAATACTTGCGAAAGAACCCATGTCCGTACAAGAACTATGTGAGGTAGTAGTTAACCTCACCCTGCTTTCTTTCTACCCACTTTTCTAAATCGTCTTGCAGTCTTGCAGTCCATCTGCCGTACCATTCAGAGTTCCATCTTGCCTGCCAGAGTGTGAGCGTTTGAATGTTAATGTCGAAGAAGCATGGTCCTGAAATCCCTTAGATTTTTGCCTGCCAACACCGTTCGCGCTCTTTTGCTCGAAGTTCTATAGGGATGGTTCAGCTGATAATTAAAACCGCTGCTCCTTATACTGTGCTGTTTGAAGCAGCCGCTCTGAGAGCGCAGGGGCGTTGCACCGATTGCAAAGTTTTTCGCCAGGATTTCACCCTTAGCGAATCTGCCCATATTTCGCATCCATATAGAAGAATCGAGTTTGTCGTGTCCATTAAAAGTTTTCGCTTACTCTGAGTGGGATCTCCAATGTTTGCCATGAGCGTACTTCACATGCCGCTTACTTTGACAGCTGTTGTGGTAGCATGATTTATGTGCACCCAGTAAGTTAATTTTGCGTTTCTAGGCATCTGATTATCATTTTTTTCGATAAAGTGGCACCGAGTACTTGCATATCTACGTCGAATGGGATACGTTTTAATCCGTGGTTCTCTAGCCATGCCAGTACTCGGATTATCTTATGTTTTAACTTCCTTTCGGCTTCGTCAGTATTTAGAGTTCGGCTGCAAAGTCGTCTGCGTATCTAACTACATGTCCATCCTGAGGCATCTCTATTCGAAGAGTTCCATCATAGCTTATATTCCAAAGTTCAGGTCCGAGTATTGATCCTTGGGTCGCACCTGCTGTTATGTGCTTTGTCTTGCATCCTTCGACGATTTGAAATAAGAGAACGCGATTGCTTAGATAGCTAATTTTGAATAGATTATTCGGGATCTTGAATTTTGCGCTTAAGGCTTCATTTAGGTCGCCCCATCTTAAACTGTGGAAACCATTTCTAATGTCCAGTGTGGCTGGTAATACTAATCGCTTGGAGTATCACTTATCTGTCTGAGCGTTTGGATGGCTCCAAACTGTGAAACGCTGGTTTAGCGAGTTCCGCGGTGGCTGTCGATCCTAGCTGGTTAAATTTCGTGAATACCGTCCCAAAACGGTTGTTGTGTCAGAATCAATCGATGCGGTGCATCAACTGATAACGCAAGATCGTCATATGGCACATCACGAGATAGATACATTCAATATTGCATGAGCATTTGGCCGAAGAAGGCGGGGAGAGGTGGTGGTGGGATGGTTCGGAGGATGGGTTTAGAGTGTGTGGATTATGAACGATGACTGTGCTGCGTTTGCGTCAACCGCTTTGTGCTGTTGATAAAATTCCTCAAATTTTTAATGTCAAAGCCAGCTATATCAGCAGGCGTAGCAACGAAGTAAGAACTAAGATGCCTAGATCATAACCTCGCCAGAGCAGGACAGCTAAAGAGAAGATGCTGAGAGGATTCCTCCTCATCCTCCATACATCCGACGCGAAAAGGACTCGAGATAATTCCAAGACTCACAGCATGCATTCCTCGCGCATAGTATCCTGTGAGAAAACTTACGAGATTCGAAAGGTGATATTTTGTCAACCTCAGAAGCTCCCCGAGCGCCCTCGATCCAAACGTGACCTTACAAGTTTGTGCACTTGTCCAACGTTCGCTGAGTTGGCGTGAATCCCATCTTTCTAGAAGCAGACCGCAGATAGTCAGGGGGATCCCAATTCTCTTCTCTCGCGGGGAAATCACCCCAAATGTGCCTTGTCTGGCCAACTCTTCCGCCTCACAGTTTCCCGCAATGTTGCTGTGACCAGGTACCCATATGAGGCATAGGTCAAAGAATTCGCACGCAGTCGAAAGTGAGGCCAGGCATTCCCTGACCAGTTTCGAATGCACCGTCACTGACCCGAGGGCTCTTATTGACGCTTGGCTGCCGGAGTAAATACATATTTACTTTCTTGACTGTTAGTACGCATGTGAGTAGCAAATCAGCGTTCTCCTTGATTGCGGCTACCTCTGCCTGGAACACCCTGCAGTGGTCCTGTCACCTAATTTTGAGTCTGATGGCGAGCTTCTCGTAAAAAACTCCTCCGCCAACCTCACCTTCCAAACTTCGATGCATCCGTGAATAAGTTCACCAGGCCCTGTCCCCAAGTGTAGCCCCCCATCCACTCTTCCCTTGATGGGATAAGAGTAGAGAATTGTACAGAGTATCCACAAATTTTCCTCTAACTTCATCCGCGTAGGTAATTACCCCGCAGCCCCCTCTCGCCATCTTGCGGAGTGCCCCTCCTCACCTGCCGGCGGATGCAGATGCGGCTCCACTCTGTCGCTAGGCATTCTGTAGATAAATCTTGTAAGTTAGGTTCCGATCTCCAGTTTACCCGAGACCTAGTAATTTCCTCCAGGAGGGCGTTATTGAAGGCTCCCTCAATGTCAAGAAAGGCACCCACCGCAAACTGCTTCTCAAAAATAGACTCCTCAATCTCTTTCACAATTGTATGCAGGGCAGATTTCACCAATCTACCCTTACAATAAGCATGTTGGGTATGCGACAGCCGACCCCGATGAATTTCGCTTCTTATGTGCAAGTCAATCGGTCTCTCAAGGGTTTTCAGCAAGAAAGATGAGAGACTGATTGGCCTGAAGTCCTTAGGGGAGATGTGCAAACTCTTGCCTGCCTTGGGTATAAAGACAACCCTCACGGCCCTCCATAAACCTGGCTATGCAGCTTGATACTTAATGATTTCTTTTTGTTCCCGAAGAGCAAAAACAAAATGTGAGGTTAACGTTTTTCAACGCCTGAAGAAGATGTTGAAGGCATTGAACAACTCGTTTTTAAGGCATCCACTTCTGAGTTGATTTTTCATTTTTATTCTATGTATTATATTAATAACAGAATTTGTCGCGTGACGCCGTTCTATTTCTCGTATGCCCTTGTTATGTCATAACCAGAAATACTCTCACGGATGTGCTAATATTTATTTATTTAAACTATCATCTTCGTTTTTGTATTTCCACAGACTCTAAGCGCATTTAACCTATAAAAGGTATTTTATGGCATAGTTCATAATTTACCTTACCTAGCATCTGCCCTAATAAAAAAAATGTATACAATATATTTTTTAAAACTCAGGAAACCCCAGGAAAATAGTGCACTCTTTTTACGGGTTCCTGTTGTACACTGAACACATCTCAGTTACCTTACCCAACCATTCGTTCGTCTCCCAACGCGCCTTGTCCGCGTTTAAAAGCTTCTCGCTCTTTACCATACTTTAATAATGGTTTTTTTCTACTTTGTACACATAAATTTTGCTGAAAGGACTTCACTTTTGACTTTTAAGCTAACTACTACAGTACTTCGCTGCAACGGATGTTAGCGGGATACATTTAAAATCATTATCCATGTCGCCTGCACTGACCTGACTCATCTTAGCTCAACGAGGCTAAGCCTGATGCTTACCAACAGCAGCAGCAGCAGCAAAAGTTGTCGTTATCGCGCTCATCATCGCGTTGGCAAGGGCTTTACTGTCACTGTATTCCACGGCTGACATGCATGAAAATGCCATTAATACCCGCCGAGTCACATCCACCGCGTTGACACCGCCCGCTCGCCCGTTTTGGTCCTTCCGCCTGCCGTTTGCATTTCATTACGCTTAAACAAGTAGTTGTAAATTGTCGCGATAGTTTGTGTTGACGAACAGCTCGTCTCGAGTTCTAAGTAAACATGATAGGCACACACACACATGCGCACATGCATCTATACTCAGTCGAGCGTGTCCTTGTCAGCTAGTTTGTTATGCAAACATTGTTGTTTTGGGTTCGACGGGGAACGGGATTATAAAATGCAACGCGGATGCGCATACGATTTAATTGTTTCATGCTTCAGCCAACTGTAATGAGAATTTTTGTATGAATAGCGAATAGGGTTAGGCCGCTGGGATGTAATGGGAATGGGAGGTGAAAGTAGTTTGTAATTATAGCTTAATATTAAAACGAGTGTCAGGCGGGTGTTTATTGATTTCAGAGACTTGGAAGAGATTAGAGTGTTAGAAGAGTGTGAAAAAGTGTGGGGAAGTGTTAGGAAAGTGAAGAGATTTTTTGAATTTTAAAGTGTTTTGATGTATAAAAGGTTTTTGGTATCGGTTGAGGTTGGTAATAGTGGCTGTTGCATTGCACAGGTTGCAGAGAAGTATGACTTAGGTCATGCGACCTAGTGTATAAGACGGAAGCTCCGTCCTTTTGCAACGTTTTCTTAGAGAAACTCTGAAAGTGAAGTTTTCTGGAAATTTCAAAAGTCTGGATGGACTAAAGATTCAAACAATTTTGTTTTAAACGACAAGAACGTGATAGAGCCAGCGATAAAGCTCGACATTCTCAACCTTCTCTTCAACTCTGCAGCACATTCGTTTACCGCGCATGGACTGTAAAGGTATTAAAACCCCAATTACTGGAGGAACGTTCAGACGAGAGATTCGGAACCTTTTTCGTTGCACTGTCACTTAGTCCAAGCGGAACTCTCTCCACCCATATTCCATCAAGGGAGGCGTGGACCGGGGGCAACTCCTGGGGACAGGGCCTGGTTAACCTGTTTACGGATGGCTCGAAGTTGAACGGTAGGGTTGAAGGAGGAGTATTCCGCAAAGAGCCACCATCAAACTCAAATTCAGGTTAACGGATCAATGCAGTGTGTACCAAGCAGAGGTGGCCGCAATCAGAAAAGCAGCTGACTGGCTACTTACTTGCGTAATAACTGTTAAGAAGGTAAATATTTACTCTGATAGCTAAGCGACAATTAAGGCCCTAGGTTCTATTGTGGTGCACTTGAAACTGGTCAGGAAATGCCTGGTCTCACTTTCAGCTAACACATATTAATCCCTGTTCATAGTCCACAAATACTAACTCTTGGGGACTGTGCTATAAGATGGTAGCATCTAGATAGCGATGCCATCAGAAACATCGTAGACAAACTGTTTCCTACACAGCTTTTGCTGCACGAGGACAGAGACTCTCAAAATGACGAGATACTGGTGATTTATTACCAGCCCCCATCTCTGATATCTGAACTACGACGAGATCCTGAGAATAGAAGTGCCAGAAGATACATATCTCTTGGGATACGCGGACGATACACCGACGATCATATCAGCGTGAGATACCGAGGATGTCAGGAGGAAGCTGAACCAGGTCATGTTATGGAGTCAATTTTGGCTTGACGACCATAGCCTGGAGCTCGCTAAACATAAGACCGAAGTAAACCTGATGGTCCAAGGTCACATGCCATTCGAGGTCAGTGTGCAATTAGGTAACACATCCCTAGTAACTCAAAAAGCGGTGAAATACCTGGGCATTCAACTAGATTTCAGGCTTACGTTGTGGGCCCATATATGGCACGCGACTTCTAGTGCAGCGAAGATCTCGCAAATGCTGAGCAGACTAATGACGAACATCGGTGGACCAACACAGAGCAAAAGCCGAGCAAGAGTCGCTAGTTATAGCGGCCACAATCTCAATTATCATGTACGGCAGCGAAGTATGGGGAATTGTGCTGAACTACAAAGCCAAGCGCAAAGCACTGGAGGCAGGTTGTGCAGCGCACAACGACACTCAGAGTTGCCTCAGCCTACCGCACTGTCTCTGGCGCAGCAGTCATTGTGATCTGTGGGGAGATATCCGTCGACCTCGTGGCCCGGGAACTAATGGATGCGTGGGACTCCAAGAAAAAACACGTAATCACTAGTATTGTGGAACGGAGATAACAAGCTACGCAGCGGTGGCAAAGCCGATGGAACACTGAATCGAGTGCAGATGAACGGCGAAGTTGATTCCTACTGTAAGCAAATAGACTCAAAGGAGTTTTGGCGAACTGGGCTATTTAATGACTCAGTTCCTCTCGAGCCACGGATACTTCCGGAAATACCTATACCGCATGGGTAAGGTAAGTGGCCCCAGGTGCATATTCTGCGAATCACCGAGCGATGACACCGAACACTTCTTCTTCTTATTACAATGCGCGCCAGTCGTCTTTTTCTCGTGCTAACCGGCGCCAGTTGGACACACCAAGTGAAGCCAAGTCCTTCTCCACCTGAGCCTGCCAAAGCAAAGGAGGCCTACCTCTTCCTCTGCTACCAGCTGGTACCGCATCGAATACTTTCAGATCCGAACGGCTTGACCCAGCCAACGTAGCCGCTGGATCTTTATTCGCTGTGCTATGTCTATGTCGTCGTAAAGCTCATACAGCGCATTGTTCCATCGCCTGCGATATTCGCCGTTGCCAACGTGCAAAGGTCCAAAAATCTTGCGCAGAATCTTTCTCTCAAACACTTCAAGTGAAGCCTCGTCGGATATTGTCATCGTCCGCCATACGTTAGGACGGGCATGATGAGAGCTTTGTAGAGTGTGAGTTTTGTTCGTCGAGAGACGACTTTACTACTCAATTGCCTACTAAGTCCAAAGGAGCACTTGTTGGCAAGAGAGATTATTTGTTGGATTTCAAGGCTGACATTGTTATCGGTGTTAATGCTGGTTCCTAAATACACGAAGTCTCTTACAACCTCGAAATTATAACTTTCAACAGTGACGTGGCTGCCGATACGCGAGTGCGCCGACTATTTGTTTGATGACAGGAGGTACTTCGTTTTGTCTTCGTTCATCACCAGACCCATTTAAGACGCCAAACACACGTTTCTTAATAGCGACAGATGGTTCGGGGAGAGAGATGCTCTGAGGGGCAGATTGGCGATGTCGCGCCAGGACTGGACGTCGATCTGGGCGCTCTCGAGGCAATGCAGAAAGTAGTCCCAGGAAGGGAGTTTCACCAGAAGAGAAGGAGGGATTGTTTTAGCGATCACACTACTCGACGCAGTAGGTTACGGTCGCTGTAAGTGCGAAGGCGTTTTGAACCCAACCTCACTGACCAAAAAAAATCTATATCTTGTATAGAAGAAATTAGTAATTTATTTGCTATACAATCTGTCTACTAGAAGCGTGGCCACCCTAACGTAGAAACTAATTGACCAACTCGAAACACTCGCTATCATATCGGATTATGTTTTCCCTTTCTGTTAGGAGTTGCTTTTAAAATAATTTTCTTCACATTTAGAGGTTTTGGGATCTTTTCCATTTAGTACTCCATGTGAAAGTTTCGATATTAACAATGTTGAGATGTTCTGTATAAGGGTCGTTCACTATATCTGGGCAAGACTGTTTTTAAGTGCATAATGAAAATAAAGCTTTTTGTTCACTATAAATTAAAAATTGCAGGTGTAGGGGCTCAGCTGTAAATAAGGAAAACTTGCTCGAAGAAAAGCTATTAGGCCGCCATTTTCGCGTATACTATTTCACAGAAACAAAAAACCACACTGCTTGTGACATCCACAAAGAATACCCTCTTTAGAATTTTGATTAATTCATTGTCTTGCTAAAAAAAATCACAAAATATTTTTTTTTCCGCTGCTACAGAGACGTAACCTAGTAAGCGCGCATCTGAATACCACTCAAAAAACAAGAAAGCATTGCCACAAGAAAACCAAAAAAAAAAATACATACGCAATGGAAAATATCTAAAAATGACCACAAATTATGCAGCGATTGAGTGACGCTGACATCCTTGTTAGTGGCTGATGACTTCACGGCACTCGGCAACAGCTGGGAAAAAGGCGAAAGAAAAGCGTATAACTAATACAAAAATAACAACATTTGCATGTAATAGCGCAGAATAGTTAGCCAACAACACCAAGTGGATGCGGAAATCGGTGAATAACAGAGTGCACCATTTTATTATAGCGCGCGAAATACGCCAACCCTACGCAATCTTTGCATATTCATAGCCAGCGAGCTGACTGCGCCCACTTTACTCCTACTCAATGGCATCTAATATCCAACTAACTTACTGACGCCGCTTGGACTGGCCACATTTTTTACATTAAAAACGCCTACAGCTGTATGTCATAGTCGCCGCCATTCTGCATTCTCCCGCATAGACCATCATTAGTGTATGACGTCGTCGGCAACGCTGTTAATCATTTGTCACATCAACGACATCAGAAACTAAGCAGCAAGCAAAATTCAGTCGACCACTCGACACTTCCGCTCAGTCGCATCGACACATTGCGTGGTAAGCAGCAAATTAACTGGCCGACCAAGCCGACCAAGTAAACCAGCTAAAGCAAAATTAGTCGCGCTAGAAGGCAACAACCTAGCCATAAATAGATTGGAATGTCGGACACGGTTTGTTGTATGGACGAGTACAAACTGAGCAAGCTTGAGGGGTTTTGTTCAATATTGTCCCATTTGCTTGGTAATTGAAAGGCACGAGTTGGTCGCATAGTTCGCCCCTCTCTACTTGAATTCCAATTTAGCAGCAACGCGTTGGAGTGCTGGGCGGCCATTAGAGCTTAGTTGAATGGCATGTAATTGAGGAAAAGCTGAATGCGGTACCCGCTAGCCAAGGTATTCATTTAATAGTTTGCTTAGACAGCGGAGGTAGTGTAAACATTATTCGCTCCCTCTGTTGCAGTCTTTGATTTGTGGCTGTCTTGTTTGGCCACAACAACGATGGTGCCATTTCAACGCATTTCACAGTGCTCGGTTGGTCATGGGATATCTCTCAGCGTCCTAGAGGCAGAAGTGAGGCCAGTGAATGAAAAACTATAAATGTGCATGGATCTGTTGACGAAAGATCTAAAATAGGAATGAAGCACATTCAGTTTTGATGAGTTCAATTGTCATCTGAAATAGAGAAAGTACTTCACAAACAAACAAAAAAAAAACAAAATGCACCAAAAGGATAATAAAAAAATGTGCATGTACACGCTTTTTCTTATATCCTATTCTTTCTAATTTATTGACATTTATTCACACATTTATTTCTGTATTTCAAAAATAGCTGATACCACCAAGCGACAAATATTAACTTTTTTATTCAGAAAATAAATCATATGCTCGTGGGCTTTATAGGCTTTATGCAAGAATGATAGTAACAAGATTGTGCCCATCAGAGAGTGCGTGACGTCACGTTTGTCAAGTTGTGCAGTGTTGCCAACCATTTGCTCTTCAAAGTAAATTTAGTGCTTTTTTATACCCAAATTGCGAAAATTTTTAAGTTTGGTGTTTGTTTCCTTTTTTTAATTTAAAGCTACCGAAACTATAAGTTAAAAAAGAAACTTTATTATTAAACAAAAGAATGCTAAGAAGGTCACTCTGAGAAAATTTCAGTGTTAATGAAAATTTGTTGGTTCTTATAAAATTTGATATCTTCAAAGTGTAAATTTATTTTTTTTTTAGTTTTTTTTTTACTTTAATGAAAATTTGTTGGTTCTTATAAAATTTGATATTTTGCAAGTGTAAATTTATTTTTTTGCTTCTTTTAAGGTTATGCAAGAATATTAAATGTCTCTTAAAACCTTTTTGCACATTTTAAAAAGCGTTGGAATTTACTAAATGCGATTTAAAACCATAGAGGTGTAATCGTTTCTTCCAGTCCTAAATCCTTAGTGGGACATAGGGCATCAAGAGGTGTATTCATAGTAAAAATAAGCTACAAAATACCAGAAAATACTGAAGCAACCA